>BCLG01002189.1:53042-77589 GCA_001602295.1 Zoysia matrella
GGCCGAGGGAGGAGGCGACAAGGCGTTGGGGCAGGGGCAGCCGATGCTGGGGGTGGCGGGGCTGAGCAGGGGCCACGATGGCGAGGCGGCGCCTAGTCAGAGGAGGTGGCGGAGGGGCGGCGGCGATCGAGGAGGGGTCAGGGCATTGGCGGCGCTGATCTAGGTGGAGTTCGTGTCCTAGGCGGCAGCAGTTGAGGCAGGGACGGGGCCGAAGAGGGGGCACGCGGGGAGAAAGAGAACCGACCAAGCATCAGTAAAAAAGGATGATGATTTTTTAAGTAATCTTAATACATAGGGTCTCAGTGGAAAGTGTGCAAGGAGCACATGGGCGGCTAGATTTCTTCATTGAGAGATCCAATGGTTCTAAGTTTGAGAGGTGACGTGGCTTCACAGTTTGCAAGAGAATGCTTGCGTTTTAATATATTAAGATGTGTTAATGGAAAGTTATACGGTTTTGGAATTGATGATGTGGCAATATTTAAATCAAAATTTAGCAATGATCATTGGGAGTTGTTGGAGGAGGTAGTTATTTTACTCCCAATAGAGTTTTAGGACTTTCTAAATCTGGTTTTGAGGAGTAAATATTATAAAAAACTGTTGGAGATGATCTTACCACAATTGTACCGGGAGAAATGTTTCTGTAAAGGACATAGATAACTTACATCTAACGGAAGGCTCTCTTAATTATTATTAGTGTGGCAATTCAAAGTCTTTTTTTGAGACTGAAATTGTAATCCTTAATCAAGATACAGCATGATTACAATCATTTAGCAACAACGCATCTAAACAGGGCGGGGCTTCCTGCCTCTCCCTGCATCTGTTAGTGCTTGAAGCTAATTTTGCTATGGAATGAGCTACTCTATTACATTCTCTTTTTGTAAAAGATAGAACAAAAGATTGAAATCCAGCACTGATTTCCTGAATCTCCCGAAGAATAGGTGATATCCTTGATTTTTGAACATCTATCTGTCTCCATAACAGCACAAGTTCTTGGCAATCTGTTTCCTCGCATAAATGCTGAACTCCTCGAAGAGAAGCCACTAAGAGCATCTCCAACAATTCACCCCAAAAAGTACTTTTTGGGGTCAACCAAAAAAATTTTGGAGTCTATTTTAATCACCTCTTCCAATAGCTTTTTTAAATATAATTTAAATTTGAACCAAGTGAACAACGGATCTCACCGCTAGTTACACGAGAGATGAGATCCAGATTTACCTCAGAATAGGAGAATTTCAGAGGACCCTCGAAAGTAGAGAGATGTTTAGAGGAGTTATTGGAAGATTTTTCACACTTTTCTCTTATAATTTCATTTAGGGGGAGTTAATGGGGAGCTTTTGAAGATGCTCTAACACACCATCTCTGCAAGCTAAAACCTCCATTGTCATCAAGAGATTGTCAATATCACTGCTTAATAATAATGAGGAGCTCAATGATATGGCGTGCTGAAACCTGTTGCTCATATTTAGGAGGATGGGGTAGAAAAAGGTAATGTGTTAATTCGCCTGCTTGGCTCTAGTCCTGCTAAAACAAACAATGTAATCTCATCAACAAAATACGTATTTGATCCGTACAGGGTTATTTTTTTTAAAAGAACTATTCAATTGTATTTTATCTAACACAACACATGGGGTAGGTAATTGTCGCGCCATCTAGTGCATTCCAGTTTGTCTCTCTTAAAACTCTTAAATGTTTATACTCCTCGTTCATTAATTGATGTCGTCATTGACTTTTAAATTTAACTTTGACCATTCGTCTTATTAAAAAAATTAATAAATTTTATATATTTTAATATAATTTGATTTATCATTAGAGTTATTTGAATCACAACTTAAAATTTTATACATTCGAGCAAATTTTTTGAATAAGACAAATGGTTAAAGTTGAATTTAAAAGTCAACGGCGACATCAATTAAAAAACGGAGGGAGTATGTTCTAATGGAATTACGCTTTTTGTTTCTCTTTTATAGCAGGGAGTTTCTGGTCATCATTCTTGACCTGGAATTTACGCCTGTTGGCAGGACGTCAGTGCTCTCCATGCAGAACAAAAAGATCGCCGGCATGCATAGTCCTATATATATTCTCTTCGGTTTTTGAAATATTGACTCCTTCATTTCTAGTATAAGCTTTGATAATTCATCTTATTTAAAAAGTGTAATAAATATAATATATTTTGCTAATATAATACATGACTAATTATTTTACACATTTAAACAATTTTTTTAATACGATAAATGATCAAAATTGATATCAAAAGTCAATGGTATCAATATTTTAAAATCGAAGAAAGCACCATGGAACAGAAGAATGGAAGAGACCCCAATCTATCCCAAAGCCTAATTTTGCCTGCTATGGGAAGGAGAGTTGAAAAGGAAGGATGCAATCTTATAATAAAAATGCAATCATGTGGAAAAAATTATGGAAAGTAAAACAAGGCTGATATGATACCATAAAGGATTATGGAAAGGAAATTAAGGTTGATATGGGTGTATAGATTGGCATTGAGTGAGAGATATCAGCCAAGGGGGTGGTAAAAAAAACTGGATTCGTATCCTCGACCTTTCCTCCTGTATGGCAAACTTTGCCATACCTAATCCTAACCACTCTTATAAAATCATCGTTTAATTATAACCGTATGATCCATAGTTTTACTTTTAAAATAAATTAATATAATTTAGGTAGGAAATGATCTTAAATCAAGTGGCGTTGATTATGCAATGAATGAATAGGATCAAGTATGGTAAAGTTTGCCACACAAGAGGAAAGGTAGAGGATACAAATCCATACAAACCCATGTAAGGCCCTATTTGGAACGCAGGAATTTCACAGGAATTTCACAGAAATTTCGTAGAAATTTCACAGAAATTAGTTTAATTATACAAAAAAATGCAGGAATAGAAATTTTTTCTCTGTTCCAAATGGGGCTTAAAAATCATGCAAGTGGCTACAAAATAAGATAATAGAGGTGGCCCAAAAGGTGTTAATTCCATCACAAACTATGTTTCTACCTAGGAGAAATATTATGGAGGGTGCAGTGGTGCCTCATCTTACATTAAAAAAGAGTGGTGCCGCATGAAAGTGTAAGAAATACATAGGAATTTTTTTGCCAAGGCATAGGGCATGATTAATTGGTCCTTTATACAAGAGATCCCTATGATGAACGACTTCTACCAACATGGTGTAACTAAATACTCCTGTCCCTGAATAAGACATACTTTGGAACGCAGGAAGTTCATATGAATTACATAAGAATTTCATAGGAATAATTTCAATTTCACAAAGAAAAATACAGGAAACAGGAAATTTTTCTTTGTCCCAAACAAGGCTTAAGAGTAACTCCTATAGTTAATTTAGAAAAGTAGACTTCTCAAATTTAGGTTCCCAAATCTTTTGAAATCTGGCCACGTCATATTTTTACGTGGGATGTTGTCCATTGAACTAATCCCGACGCTGCAGTGCTCTGCGACCTCCAGCATATATGATTTTGGAGCATCTGCAGTTTGTTAGGTTGAACTAGTATGTCTTAGTAGAAATCATATTGTTTTTATTAAATCTCCATTAAATCTTTTGTGTGGGTACTTTACCTTTTAATCGCAGCAGACATATGTGTTAAAATTGTAGAATACTTGTCATTTAAAATTTGTTGTTGCTACTTCTCTTTTAATCAGGATAGACAAGTGCAAACATTGTACTCCCTCCGATTTTAAAATTAAAAGTTGCCTAGAGGGGGTCAATAGGCAACGACCTGAAATTCGAGTCTAAAAACAATTTGATCAGTAAAACAGAGTGCAGACTAGTCCGGTGAGTCGGACTTGTTCGGTAGCGGACAAGTCCAGTCCTTGCGGATAAGTCCACTAATCGCAGTGAAAATAGATCAAACACAAAACCAAAAGGAGACGAAACACAGCAATTTTTGACCGAAGTTTGGCTCCACACAGAAGCATGCGTCTCCATTAAGGAGTTCAAAAAGGATCGGGTTTCACTCAACTCTAAACCTCTCCAAGTAACCACAAAGATCAACATAGTTTTCACTAGATCAATGAGAAGTGATACAAACTTCTCGGATCCCACCACAACGATCTTAATGGATTCCGGACAACACCTAACCGTGTAGAAGACGAATCTTCAAGAGTAATAAGTCCTGCAAGGCCTGCAATGAAAAGATCAAGTGCTCAAATAGAATCAAGAGATGGAAAGGCTCACGATCTCCTCTTCCTTCAATCAAAACCCTAGAGGATTCAATGAAGAACGAGGGGAAGAGGAGAGGTGGATCTCAGAGAGTCTCAGGGCGTGATTTGAAAAGATGTGTAAGCTTTTGGTAACCCTAAGACGTGGGGGTAAGAGGATTATATAGATCAATCAAAGATGACCTTTCAAAAATGTCCGAAGCGGACTAGTCTAGAGGTCTGGACAAGTCCGGACATCGGGCTCAACAGTAACATGGTCATATCTCTGGAGTCCGCAGAGAGCATGGACAAGTCCGCTAGCGGACTAGTCCGACCGAGCGGACAAGTCCGGTCAAGCCGTGGTGCAACCATTCTGGAGTCCGCCCGCCCAGCTGACAAGTCTAGAGGTCCAGACAAGTCCGAAGAATAATGGGGTGCTCCTTTTCTGGAGTCCACAAGCTTTGATGGATAAGTTCGGGCCCGAAATAGTGCGGAGGGGCGGACTAGTCCGGCTCTGCCGAAGGGAACAACTCTCTGGAGTCCGCAGCTTGGCTCGGACATGTTCGGACACTCGGATAAGTTCGGGGTGAGCTACGTGCTCTCTCTCTCGAGTCCGGCTACTTGGCTGATAAGTCTATTTCTGGACAAGCCCGGAGCCAGTAACCAAGGCACGAAAACTAAGATTAAGGTGAGTGAGAGAGTCAAACACTTAACCATTTTCAAAATAGAAAATGCAGAACCCCCTTGATAGAATGGTGGTCCTATGACTCAAGAAATACAAAAGCTAGAAACTCCAGAGCCAAAGAACCAACATTTCTCTTTTTCTTTTTGAGGTCAATAAAGTTTCATGAACATAGTTCTTGCACACATACTCACAAAATGTCACTAAATGCTTCTATTGTTTGTCACTAAATGCAGAATCCCCCAGATTTACTTTCAATCTCTTCCTTTTTTGGTGAATTGATGACAACCAATAGGAAGCTACAAAGATAATCAAGGGTTACAAGTTAAAGCACATATAAACTCCCCCTAAATCCATGCACAACAACACATACTAAGATAATGATAGAAGCTTATACAAATTTCAACTTGTAACCAATAGCAATATACAATGAGATAGATAAAGCACATAATCATCACATCATCACATAAGCAAATACCATAGAGTACGAAATATTACAAACCAAGTTTTAAAAACCACACAACTCCAAATAGTTCACACCAAAGATAGATAAAGGATGGATAGATGGATAGGAGCTTCTCTATTTCCCTTCCTTTGGCATCAAGCCACCATAAAGGAAGGAAAGAGAGAGAGAATAGCAGCTACTCCTCGGCATCATCGTCACTGGCAGTCTCCTCAGAATCCTCATCCGGCTGCTGCCCAAAGTATGCAAGCTCCTCATGAGTAAGATCTGCAAACGGGTCATAAGTTGAAGGACCTTCTTCTTCAATGTCTGAGCTATTCGGTGAACGAGGTATCCCCTGCTGACATTGCCATTCCTTTGTAGCTCTAGTGTTCTTCCTGGCAACCCTCTCCTTATGAGCACGAGCATCGATGTTGTGACAGATTTTGAAGAAACCCTTAAGAATCTTGAACAAACCGCTTCGACCATGAGAGGATGAAGGAGGTGAACTGGCAGGAGCCCTCCTAGTAGCTGGACGAGTAGGAGGTGGAGCTCATGTAACGGCAGCCGGTACTTGAGGTTGAAGTTTCTTGTGTGACTCTTTCTCAAACACCTTGTTGGTAACCTTCTCAATCATGCACATAATATAGGGGCCATAAGCGCACGCCTTATTTGGCTTTTGTGCAATATCAAGAATCTCCAAGAACATAAAGTCAAAGGTATTAAACTTCTCTTGCTTCAACAACCATTTGAGGAGGTTCCTTCCATAACCATGAAGATTGGATGCATCGCCTTCTCTAGGAGCCAAAGTCTTCCTAAGAATGCGATGCATCACCTTATAGAAGGGAAGGAACCTAGTAGTGTTTGGCGAAGAGAAGTGAGAGGTGTCATACATGATGTCCATACTGTTAACATCAAGTACTGGCTCATTGTGAATCCTGGCTGAACAAGAGAAACCACTGCGGAACTTGATGATGTTGGCAAACTATCTCACTGTCACTGAATACTGATCTGACTCTGTCATCCAAGAAATTCGAGCCTCTCCTTCCTGATGATAATAGAGAGTCGCATGGAACTGAGCTATCACTGCCTTGTTCCATGAGTACTTGAAACCCAATATGTTCTTGATCCCATGAAAAGTGCAAGCCTCAATCACTTCATTGAAAATAGGATTGTTCTTCTTGGTCATGTACTCCCAATCAACCCACTGCATGTCAATCACTAGATTTTTCATCTTCAAGTATATGGAGTAGTAATAATCTGCATGAAAGCAACTCCAGAATCTAGTATCAATCCTTTGCTTGCCCTCAGAATAGCAATCTTCTCTCCTAATGATAGCTGCTGAAGCATTTCTCATATAATCAACACCTTCTCTGCCTCTCTCATGATCCAACGGTTTGGCTAACACCATGTTGATAGTCTGAGGCTCCTCTTGAATCTCATCTCTATCTACAACATTGAGGTGAACCTTTCTCTTCTTGCCGAAACTTTCCTAACTGCACGGCGAGAGCTGCCTTCACCTGACATGCTGACAACTAACAAAGAGTGCAGGATTAGAATGGAATGTGAGGATGATTGATCAAAATTTGTTTGAATTTGTTCAACGTGGTTTGCCTCACAGCAGACTTGTCCGGAGCTCGACAGTGTACACGAAGAACAAATCTTCACAACTTTTAGATATGACCACAACTCTAAGCCATACTGCATACAAAGCACTTATAGCATCCTAGGAGTGACCTCACGAAAGGGATTTGAAAGTTATGAACAGGAACAACCACATTTCAAACTCAAACCCTAGAGAAGATATTACCTTCAAACGAGGATGAAAATGGAGCGGACTTTCGAGGTTTCGGACTAGTCTGAGGGTGGAGAAGCTTTTTCATGAAATGGATTCACTTTCCACTGGTCGAAATGCCAGATCGCCATGGGAGTCACGAGCTAGGGTTTGGCGCAGGAGAGAAAAGTGGAATAGTGTCTGGGGAGAAAGAAGACTCAGGGTTTCAATAGAAACCCATGGTCCGAACTTATCTGTGTCCACAGACTTGTCCGCTGGCGGACTAGTCCGAGACTGTGAACTTGTCCGGTCCTCGCAGTCTTGAATCAAGGGGCAGATTGTGAACCATTTGACAATTTTTCAAAGAATATCAATGAAAGTGCATCTAGGATCCTTTGTGAATTTTGGGATAAATTATGACAAACAATGGAAGCATTTGATGGCATTTTGTGAGTATGTGTGCTCAGACAAAGTCTACGAATGATTATTGCCCCCCTAAAAAGGAAGAGAAAATTATTGGCTCCTTGAATCCGGTGTTTTTAGTATTTATATCTTCCTTGAGTCATAGGACCGCCGTACTATCAAGAGGAGTTCAGCATTTTCTGTCGTGAAATTGGTTAAGTGGTCAAACTTTTTTTTTTCATCCTGATCCTAATCATTTGTGTTTGGTCACTAGCTCTGGACTTGTTCAGTTTCCCAGACTTGTCCGGTAACGGACCTGTCCACCCAGTGATCGGACTCCAGAGAGGGAGCACGCAGTCACTCCAGACTTATCCGAGTGTCCGGACTTGTCCGGTACCGGACAAGTCTAGCGTAGCTGCGGACTCCAGAGAGTTGTTCCTCCGTCAGAGCCGGACTAGTTCGCTCTTACAGACTAGTCTGGGTCCGGACTTGACCATCAAGGCTTGCGGACTCCAGAGTTGGAGCACCCCATTATTCTTCGGACTTGTTCGGACCTCCGGACTTGTCCGCTGGGCGGGCGGACTCTAGAGCTGTTACACCGCGGTCTGACCGGACTTGTTCGCTCGGCCGAACTAGTCCGCTAGCGGACTTGTCCGTGCCCTCTGCGGACTCCAAAGAGATGATCATGTTACCGTTGAGCCCGATGTTCGAACTTGTCCGGACCTTCGGACTAGTCTGCTCCTGGTATTTTTGAAAGGTCATACTTGATTGATCTATATAATCTCCCTTTCTCCCACGTCTTAGGGTTACCAAAAGCATTCACATCTTTTCGAATTGCGCCCTGAGACCCTCTGAGATCCACCTCTCCTCCACCACTCATTCTTCATTGAATCCCCTAGGGTTTTGATTGAAAGAAGAGGAGATTGTGAGTCCTTCATCTCCTGATTTGTTTTGAGCACTTGATCTTTTCATTGTAGGACTTGCAGGGCTCAGTACTCTTGGAGATTCATCTCGTAGACGGCTAGGTGTCCACCGGAATCTATCAAGGACATTGTTGTGAGATCCGAGAGGTTTCTATCACTCATCTTGATCTAGTGAAAACCAAGTTGATTTTTGTGGTCACTTAGAGAGGTTAAGGGTTGAGTGCAACCCGGTCCTTTGTGGACTCCTCAACGGTGACGTAGGCTTTTTTGTAGAGCTAAACTTCGGTCAAAAATCCCTGTGTCTTTTGTCTCTGTTTGTTTTTGAGTTTGATCTTTTTCTGCTGTGATTAGCGGACTTATCCGCAAGGATCGGACTTGTCCACTACCGGACAAGTCTGACTGACCAGACTAGTCCGCCCTCTGTTTTTCTGATCAAATTGTTTTATGTGTCGTTTTTCAGGTCGTTGCCTATTCACTCCCCTCTAGGAAACTTTCAATCATTGTGCCAAGTGTAATTAGAAACAATCAATTAATCAACCATAATTACACTTCCCATAATGAAACTTTCAAAAACATTTAGAATTTCCAAAAACAAAACAGGCAAAATATTTTGCAAACTTTTTGATTTTCAAAATCTATCCTATGCCACTTCAGGTGTGCAACATCTCAAGCCACATTTGAGAATCAAAGATATTCAGCTCATTCCTAAGTTCTCAAAAGTGTCTCTCATCTAGAGGTTTGGTGAATATGTCGGCCAGTTGCTTTTGTGTGGATACATGAGAAATTTCTATGTCCCCTTTGATAGAGTGGTCTCTTAGGAATGGTGCCGGATGTTTATGTGTTTGGTTCGAGAGTGCTCACAAAGATTGTAAGCAAGCTTTATGGCGCTCTCATTGTCACATAGGAGTGGAATATGGTTCAAAGTGTAACCATAATCATTTAGGGTTTGCCGCATCTATAGAAGTTGAGCACAACAACTATCGGCTGCGACATACTCCGCTTCGGCTGTGAAAAAAGCAATGGAATTCTGTTTCTTAGATGACCAAGACACTAGATATCTTCCCAAGAACTGGCACGTCTCCGATGTGCTTTTATGGTCCACTTTGTATCTGGTATAATCCGCATCAGAATACCCAATGAGATTGAAATTTGAGCCTTTGGAATACCATAGTCCTAGGTTTCGTGTATAAACTAAATATCTCAAAATTCTCTTCATGGCCACTAAGTGGCATTCTTTCAAATCGGCTTGAAATCTTGCACACATACACACACTAAGCATAATATACGGCCTAGATGCACATAAGTAAAGAAGGGATCCAATCATAGAGCGGTATACCATTTGATCAATGGATTTGTCCTTCTTGTTGAGATCAAGATGGCCATTGGTAGGCATGGAAGTCTTCACTGGCTTTGTATTTGCCAATGTCAAACTTCTTAATCATGTCTTGAGTATACTTTGCTTGGCAAATGAAGGTCCCTTCTCTTAATTGCTTCACTTGAAATCCTAGCAAAAATTTTAGTTCTCCCATCATAGACATCTCAAACTATTTGGTCATAAGCTTGCTAAACTCATCACAAAGAGATTTGTTAGTAGAACCAAATATAATGTCATTGACATATACTTGACACACAAAGATACCATTAGAAACTTTCTTTGTGAAAAGAGTAGAATCAGGCTTTCCTATTTTGAAGCCTTTCTTGATGAGAAAATCTCTCAAGCACTCATGCCATGCTCTTGGTGCTTGCTTCAGCCCGTAGAGAGCTTTGTAGAGCTTGTACACGTGATTCGAGTACTTTTAATCTTCAAAACCTGATGGTTGCTCAACGTGCACTTCTTCTTTGATCGAACCGTTGAGGAAAGTGCTTTGCACATCCATTTGGAACAGCTTGAAACTATGATGAGTAGCAAAGGCAAGCAAAATTCAAATTGACTCAAATCTAGCTACAGGAGCATAAGTTTCATCGAAGTCCAAACCTTCGACTTGAGAGTATCCTTTGGCCACGAATCTTGCCTTGTTTCTTACCACTACACCGTATTCATTTTGCTTGTTGCAGAAAACCCACTTGGTTTCTATAATGTTTTGCTTGGGTCTTTCCACAAGAGTCCAAACTTCATTTGTTGTGAAGTTGTTGAGTTCTTGCATAGCTATTATCCACTTCGAATCATTTAGCGCTTCTTTCACCCTAAGAGGCTCAAGACAAGAGACAAAAGAGTAATGCTCACAAAATTTAGTTACACGAGATCTAGTGATTACTCCTTTATCAATGTCACCAAGTATTTGCTCGATGGGATGGTCTTGTTGCACAGTTTGGTGTACTCGTGGATGTTGCACTTGTTGTCTTGTCCTTTCACTATCCTCTTCAATGTGTTGATCATAAATAAGAAGCTTTTTACTTTGATCATCTTCATCAATGACTACTTGTTGCGTTTTCTCACTTGATTCATCACCTCCCGTCATGCCATGTTCTTCTTGACTTGTGGACGTTGATGACTCTTGATTTTTTTGTGGCTTGATTTCACCAAGTGACATCCTCTTGATTGCCACCGCCGGAGCTTCTTCATCATCTGTAATTTCATTAACAACTTACCCCTTTTAGGAGCCATTAGATTCATCAAACGTCACTCACGTGCTATTTCAACATAATCATTGGTTTTGTTGAATACACGGTAAGCATGAGCGTTTGATCCGTAATCAAACAAGAACCCTTCATCAACTTTAGGTGAGAACTTAGAGGATTTGGGTTTCTTGTTTAGCGTATAACATTTGCTTTCAAAAACATGAAAGTATGAAATGTTAGGCTTGTTACCGGTGAGAAGCTCATAAGGAATTTTCTTCAAGAGTCGATGAAGATACAACCAGTTGCTTGCATGGCATGCGGTGTTAACAGCTTCAGCCCAAAAACGATCGGACGTCTTGTACTCATCTAGCATTGTCTTTGCCATCTCAATGAGTGTTCGATTCTTTCTTTCAGCAACCTCATTTTGTTGAGGGGAGTAGGGTGCTAAAAATTCATGCTTGATGTTCTTCATCAAGATATTCTTCTACTTGTGTATTCTTGAACTCGGTGCCGTTGTCGATTCTTATTTTCTTAATCGTCACTTTATACTCATTTTGAGCTCTCCTCAAAAATATTTTGAGCACACTTTTTGTTTCACCTTTGTCGTGCAAAAAGAATACCCAAGTGAAGCGAGAAAAGTCATCAATAATGACAAGACCATATTTGTTACCGCCAATACTAATATATGCCACGGGGCCAAATAAGTCCATATGCAGCAACTCCAAGGGTCTTATTGTCGTCATTATGTTTTTGGATGAATGGCATGCTCGTACTTGCTTTCTAGCTTGGCATGCACTGCAAATTTTGTCTTTCTCAAAGCAAACATCCGTTAGTCCTATGATGTGACCCCTTTTTGAAGTTTATGAAGGTTTCTCATGCCAACATGGGCTAGGCAGCGATGCCACAACCAACTCATTGTTGACTTGGAAACAAGACACGTATCCGAGACTACATCATTAGTAGATAAATCTACTAAATAAAGTTTTCCCTTCAAATAGCCTTTGAATGCCACAGTACAACTTTCTCTTTTGTAGATGGTCATATTATAATTAGTGAACAAACAATTGTAACCCATCTCACACAATTGTGAAACGGATAACAAGTTGTAGCTCAAAGATTCAACCAAAAGAAGATTCGTAATGGATAGGTCATTGGAAATAGCAATTTTTCCAAGACCAATTACCTTCCTCTTTTTGTCATCTTCGAAGGTAATACTGTCATCTTGAGCCTTGTCCTCTTCAATAGATGAGAACATCTTCTCCTCCTCGGTCATACGATTGGTGCAGCCACTGTCAATCACCTAACTTCTTCCACCAGAGGAGTATTCCTACAAAATAGATTAAGCTTTGTTTTTAGGTACCTAAATTTGTTTGGGTCTTTTCACGTTAGTAACAAGAGATTTTGGCACCCACACACAAGACTTGGTGTTCTTGTGGCGTGGCTCAACATATCTAGCAATAACTCTACTAAATGCATTCTTGGTTAGCACATAAGATGCATCAAAATCATGAAAAAGCTTAGCACAATGAAATGCATTAGAGTTCTTTGGAGGAGGTGTTGGAGAAGCTTCATTCTTGGCATTGTAATTTCCTCCCTTGGTGAACTTTAGGAATTCCTTGCCGTTCTTGCTCTCTCTTGCATTGTGGCTCTTACCCTTCACATAGCCAATGCCATCCTTGACATGTGGGCGCCTAGTGTTCATGTCGCTTCTCTTGAGTACTTGGCCTTCTCTTGCTCGATGGAGATCTTACTTTGTTGAGCTTGTGTATTGGGGGTCTTTACTTGTTCTTGAAGTTGTACAATCATCTTCTCATTCTCAAAACTTCTCAATCTCTATATTTTTGCACATATCACAAATAACAGGCAAAGAGGGACAAGACGCTTCTTTCAAGGAAGATGCTTCTCCTTTAAGTTCGCTAACTTGCACTTTAAGAGAAGAGTAGAGTTTTTCCAAAGTGTTAAACTCCTCTTGAAGTGCATTATTAGTGAACCTAAAGGTTTTGCTTGCATCATTAACTTCAGCCAAGGCTTTAGTTAATTTATCTATTTTTTTCTCTCAAGAGCTAGGATATTTTCGAGATCAAAGTTTATTTTCTTCTCAAGAATGAGCAAGTCTCCTTGCTTCTTAAGAATATTCTCTTGCCTCTCAATTTTATCTCTTTGTTTCTCAAGTATAGTCATTAGTTCAAGCAAGTTAGGTACATCATCATCATCTTCACTATCGTTAGAGTCAAGTTTAGATTTCAATACCTTTGACCCTTTTTCCATGAGACAAGTGGATGCAATTTCTTCTTCATCACTCAAACTTCCGAAGAGAGAGGTGTTGATTGGAGTGACACCTATCGCCAATGTAGCAATTCCTGCTTCATTGTAGTTAGAGTTCCATTCTTGTCCTATGTAGGCTTGTTTGTTGTACTTCTTGCACTCTTTGTCACTTTTCTTCTCATTCTCCTCCTTGTTCTTGGCGTTGGGACACTCTGCAATAAAATGACCTTCCTTTCTACATTCATAACAAGTTCTTTTAGGTTTTCTAGTTTTACTTTGCTGAAGCTCTTTTTATGGAAGTCGTCTTTCTTCACGAACTTCTTAAACTTCCTCATGAGCAACGCGAGCTCTTCATCATCGCTTTCTTCTTCGCTTGAGCTTTGAATGTACACCATCTTCTTACAGTAGGAACTACCATATCTTTTTTAGAGTATAATAACCTTTTATTTCATTACCCGTGGATGCAGATAAATGTTGGTAAAGGTGGATGTCAAAATAGATAGAGTGTACGCAGAGATGGCGCTGCAGCCACTGAACCAGTAAGTCATCAGGTGTTAATTACAGTTTTTCTTAAACCTGTGTCTACCTAGGCAACATATAGGTCTTATGGTTTTGATCGTGTGCTGATCTGTTGTGCAGCAAGAATAGAAATGCTACCTGTCCGTGGAGATGGGGGATCATGCGCAAGCAGCCAACAAGCTACTTCTGCAAGATGATGATGGTATCTAAATATGTTTATGATTGATTGATCAAAATAGATTCTAAAACATCCCTAATGTGCCTGTAATAGTATAAATCTTTGGGCCATCATTTCAGAAGACATTGATTTCAGTTGTGCATTAAAACTGTTTTTAGTTCTAATAGTTCAGTTCTAAATTACAAATAAATTGACCAGTTATAATTGATGGAAATTTTCCTCACACATTTCTGAAATGCACATGAGTCACAGGTGCTAGAGATTTGCAGATAATGCTGTCATTTAAGGATGTACGGTGGTGTGATAGAGTATTCTGTCATTGATTCTTTGCCTGATCCAAAAGATCAGGTAGTTTTCTGATATCCAAATCCTTTTATTTTAATTTAGGGTTTCAATCTCCAGCCCAGATCAATGATGTTTAGTAGTAATAAAACAGGTTACATGGCTAAGTTCAGAGTTATGTCGACTGCAAGAGGAGAGAAGATCAACACTTCTCAGGTCTGTTTTAATCACACTCCATAGAATCACTAAACACCCTGAGATCTGGGCTCAAACAAACTATTGTGAGCTAATCACTCATAGCAGCATTGTTTCTGCCTTTTTGAAAGCAAAAAAAGCAAACCATTTACTGCTGTGTTTATTCTATGCAAGTTGAGCTATTGTTGGTATTATTGTGAAGTTATAAAACACATCACAAAAAACAACAGTGACATATATGCGTGTCTCTATTGCAGGCAATGCTGTCATTCAAGGATAAGCTAAGGGAGCAATGGAAATTGATTTCAAGAACTCACTAGATTTGGTTATGTAAAATATATATTCTTATTGTATAGGGCAGCTGAGCAAACATGTTTTTTTTATTGTACTGCAATGTAGTTGTACACTATGTTGATAAATGGAACGGTCAGAGCAGCTTGTGAGCCGATTTTTATTTTTCTTTTCAGTGAATTCAGTGGATGAACTATAAATTTCTAGTGTTCAATTCCAGAATAAACAGAGCCAGTTGTAAACCAAGTAGGCAAGTACCAATAGCAGCACATTGTAATAATAAAAAAAATGTTATCCTATTTGCAACGCATACAAGGGTTGGGGCAGAGAGTTACATATGCGTTAGTAGCATTCAACGGTTTTATATACATGTTACCAACGCATATATATGTGTTGCAAAAGAACCTAGCAACGCCAGTTGTAGCAACACACAGTGAATGCATTGGTAAAGGTACTAGCAACGTTTATTTTTATTTGTAGCAACACATATATATGTTGCAAAAAGGGTGTTCCTCTTGTAGTGGCTATGCCCTTTTCTTCGGAAGTGGTGTTGCCGATTAGGGAGTTGACCCTTCTTACTTGTTCATCTTGATCTTGTTGTGCAAGAAGCCGTCCGAGTACTTCATCCGTGGTGAAGTTCTTGAAATTTTCCTTCTCCCTAATAAGAGTACATAAATGTGAGTTTCAAGGTTGAAGGGCTTGAAGTAACTTTTTATTGACTTCGATGTCTTCAAGCTTCACTCCTAGTGCTCTTCTCTTGTTGACGACCTCCATAAGACGACTGTGAACTTCTTGAGTTCCTTCATTCTTCTTCCTAATGAACAAGTTGTATTGTCTTTTTAGGAGATCTTCTTTTGCTTCTTTGATGGTGTCCGTCTCTTCATAGATGATCTCAATATTATTCCAAATCTTGTGAGCATTTCTTATCTCCATCACCTTGGTGTACTCATTTGGGTTTAGCGCCGAAATGATCACGGAGGCAGCTTGAACGTTGCGGTGCATGTTGAATTCATCATTTTGAGTAGGATTTTCTTCATCCTCAAAAGTGAAGCCCTTCTCCACAATCTTCAAGATTTGTGGCCCCATCGACTCGAGGTAAGTGATCATCCGAAACTTCTAGTGCTCGGAGAAAGTTTTAACAAAGATGTAAATCTTCCTCGAAGCTTGTCCAATCTTCAGCTCATTCTTTAGTTCATTGTAGTCGAATTGGACGTTGGTGTAGTTGTCCTTGCTTGCAGACGAATCACCGGTCTTCTCGGTAGACATCTTTAACTCTTCAATTTGTTAAGCTCTTAAAAACAGTCCTTGCTCTGATACCAATTGAAAGATGCCTAGAGGAGGGTGAATAGGCAACGACCTGAAATTCGAGTCTCAAAAACAATTTGATCAGTAAAACAGAGTGCGAACTAGTCCGGTCAGTCGAACTTATCTGGTAGCGAACAAGTCCGATCCTTGCAGACAAGTCCGCTAATCGCAGCGGAAGTAGATCAAACACAAAACCAAAAGGAGACAAGAGACACAACGATTTTTGACCAAAGTTCAGCTCCACACAGAAGTCTACGTCTCCGTTGAGAAGTCCACAAAGGACCGAGTTTCACTCAACTTTAAACCTCTCCAAGTGACCACAAAGATCAACTTAGTTTTCACTAGATCAATGAGGGGTGATACAAACCTCCCAAATCTCACCACAACGATCTTGATGGATTTCGAGCGACACTTAACTGTATAGAAGACGAATCTACAAGAGTAATAAGTCCTGCAAAATCTGCAATGAAAGGATCAAGTGCTCAAATCGAATCAAGAGATGGAAAGGCTCACGATCTCCTCTTTCTTCAATCAAAACCCTAAGGGATTCAATGAAGAACAATGGGAGGAGGAGAGGTGGATCTCAGAGAGTCTCAGGACGTGATTTGAAAAGATGTCCAAGATTTTGGTAACCCTAAGACCTGGGGGTAGGGAGATTATATAGATCAACCAAGGATGACCTTCCAAAAATGTTAGGAGCGGACTAGTTCGAAAGTCCGAACAAGTCTGGACATCGGACTCAACAGTAACATGGTCATCTCTCTAGAGTCCGCAGAGGGCATGGACAAGTCCGCTAGCGGACTAGTCAGGCCAAGCGGACAAGTCCGGTCAAGCTGTGGTGCAACCATTCTGAAGTCTGCTTGCCCAACAGATAAGTCCAGATAATAACGGAGTGCTTCTTCTCTAGAGTCCGCAAGCCTTGACATATAAGTTTGGGCTCGAACTAGTCCGGAGGGGCGGACTAGTTTGGCTCTGCCGAAGGGAATAACTCTCTGGAGTCCACCACTTGGACCGTACATGTCCTATGCCAGAAAAGTTCAGACACTCGGATAAGTTCAGAGTGAGCTACGTGCTCCCTCTCTGGAGTTCGGCTACTCGGCGGACAAGTTTGTTTTCGGACAAATCCGAGAGACCGGACAAGTCCGAAGCCATTAACCAAGACACGAAGATTAAGATTAAGATGAGTGGGAAAGTTAGAGCATTTAACCATTTTCAAAACAAAAAATGCAGAATCCCCCTTTGGCTCAAGAAATACAAAAGCTAGAAACTCCGAAGCCAAGGAACCAACATTTCTCTTTTCCTTTTTGGGGTCAATAAAGTTCCATGAACATAGTTTCTGCACACATATTCATAAAATGCCATCAAATGCTTCTATTGTTTGTCACAATTTATCCCAAAATCCACAAGAAATCCTAGATGCACTTTCAAAAAGTATTGACGCTGTTAATTTCTAACATCAACTTTGATCACTTACCTTATTAAAAAATATGGTAAATATAATATATTTTATTATAATTTGCTTTATCATTAATAGTATTTATGACATGACCAATAATTTTACATATTTAAATAATTTTTTTAAATAAGATGACTGATCAAAGCTAATATTAGAAGTCGGTGTTAATATTTTAAAACTGGAAAGAGTAACAAGTAGACCCTAGCTTTTGTGCAAGCAAAGCTGGAACCCTTTTCTTCATTATTTTAAAAAAGGGCTATGATTTTTTATGGCAGAACGCCCAACACAGACTTCCAATAATCCTGAAGATAATTACATTTTACATTTGCATATAGGTGGCTAACAGGCGTGCCATGCTGTGCCGGTCCAGCCCGGGCTCCCAAAGATCAATACATTTGCATATAAGTGGCTAACAGGCGTGCCGTGCTATGCCGGTCCAGCCCGGATCTGGTCAAGCTCGTGCCTCATCCGGGGTGCTCGACACCGTGCTGGTCCATAGGCTACCAGCCTAGGTTTAAGCATGGTCTGTTTGTTTTTGATGAGACCACATGCTACCAGCCTAGGTTTAAGCATGGTCTGTTTGTTTTTTATGAGACCACATACATACCTCTATAGCCTCCACCCTTTATGATTTCACGAGGGCATATTGGAGTGGCACTTTTACATTCTGAACTTGAGTCGAGAATGACTCTAATTCAAGTGGGTAAGGATGATATGGACAACATATCCGCTGATGAGGACGTCAATGAAAATATTCACACACGGAGGATTCGAACTGTAAAACAGTACAAACTTGCAACAAAAGCTACGACTTCATATAGAATTCAATTTGGGTGTTTAAGTACATTCTAAAAAGCTCATCAAGTCTGCTTTCGAATGGATTCAGCCTCACCTTCATATCACATCCGAGTCAGTGGTAATTGTCGTTCCAATTCAGAAGGTGCTACATCACTCAACTTGGGCCGATGGCCCGTGTATTAAGTTGAGCCCATTAGAGGCGCGTCCTTGAGTTTGAGGACGACCCCAGCACCCTCTGGTCGTCCTCCACTCTATTTAAAGGTCCCAGCAGCCACCAAAAAGACTTGGGTTTTTTTTTATAGTTTAGCTCTTATGCAAACTTTCTAATCTTTAGTTATGTCCAACGACCACCTGTTAGACAGCTTTGAGAACCCCATATTGTGAGAGATTCCTGGTTTACCACATCTTGTTCTTGCTTGTTCTTCGATTCCTTACAGGAATTGATCTTTCTGATCAGGTTGATCTTGCTGTCCAGCACTGTCAATAACCATTTGGAGTTGGTTCTGCGATTGCTAAAGCGCACACGACTTGTTCGTTTGTAGTCGGATCGTGAGGGTCGACTCCACCAAATCGATAGTTATCATCTCACCTAAAGATCGGGCACTTCAAGTCCTATCAAGTGGTATCAGCTTCCCAGGTTGCTCGATGAGATTTATCCTATCTTATTTATCATTTCATTCATTTTCCCACTGTCCACACAAAAGCCATACATAAAAAATATTGAATCATTCCGCTGTCCTATACCCTTTGAGCCTATGCATCACTATTTTCAGTAATTTACGTTGTTGAATTCGTGGTTGCATCATCGTGTCATGTTGCTGGTCTTTGCGTTTAATCCATTAGAGTTTCGAGTTCTTGTCACGTTCCTGGCTCATATCTACAATAGAAGGAAGAAATCAATCCAGATCTGAGTTTGTCGCAAATAACAGATTTAGTTACCAGATTTTGGTGTGGAAGAAAACAACCATATCTCCGCGATCTGTTGTTTGTTTGCCACATTTTTATACAACCTAGAAAGATCTCCGTGTTATCTTTCCAACGGATCCACACTTGCCATAAAATACCACCCGAACGTGTCGCAATCGCAAAAGAGATCTGCGATATCCTATCTGCTATCTGCTAGCTGCACTTTTGTTCATCTCTATTTTCATTCCATAAAAAAAACAGAGGGAGAGAAAAACAAAAGAAAATAAAATAAAAGGAAAAAGAGAGAAGTTGCTGAAAAAGAAAATCAAAGAATTGAAAAAAAAGAGAGAAGTGCTGCGTGTTTTAGTTGCTACTGTCCTGAGCCTTTTGTATCATTTGTTGGACTATCTTTGTGTCTAGGCTCGCGTCTCTAGCAGAGTTTAGCCTAAGACCAGCACCATACCGTTGTTGAACACTTATTCAACTTTGCATTTGCTGATTTGATTGTGCTAATCCTTGCTACAAACTGAAACTGTCCAAGCTCCACAGATTACTACAGCAAACAGGTTTTGTGTCTCTGACAATCGCTCTACCAATCTTTGTAGGTTGACATCGTTGATTTCAAATCACCCTTGCTAGTTTGGTAAGAACATGTAAGAACTTGGTTGAGCAAGCTTGAGGAAAATCGAGTTGGACAAAATCTAGCTCGTTGTCAATTTGTTTTGCTATTTACTAACCATGATAGGCACAATCAAGAAAAATAGAACTGGTGGTTTACACGCTCACCAAGATGTACAGATGCTTCAACATGAGGTAAAAGATGATATTTTGCAAGTCATCAGTTCGTTAATACCTTCTTTTGCAGGAAAATTTGATCCTCATGCATACATTGATTGGGAACTAAATGTAGATAAAGAATTTGATGCACATGACTTGTCTGAAAAGGAAAAAATTTACATTGGCTCGAGTGTTTTGACTGAAAGTGCTTTGCTTGAATGAAAATACATTTGTAGTCACAATAAAGTTCTAAAATCTTGGAAAGACTTCAAATGTCATTTTAGAGATATCTTTATTCCTGCATTTTATGCTGATCATTTGTGTGCCAAATTAGACAACTTGAAGCAGAATAGTATGCCTGTTAAAGAATACTTTCATGACTTTAAGGTTTGTGTCTTTTTTAGTGGCTTAGATGAATGTCGGGAAGATAAAATCAATAGGTTTATGAATGGTCTCAATTCTGAAATCTAAATTTTGCTCATCTCTAAAACTTACTACTCACTCTCACACCTGTATTTGCTTGCTTGTATTGCTGAAAATCAGCTTTTATCGTCTAAAAATACAAGCATGAACAATCACTATCAGAAAATTGTGGAATGCATTGCTGATTTGCCTTTGTCACAAAGGAAATGTGATAAAGAAGAGTTGTGTGATACTTTATCTCTTATTAAAACAGCACAACTAGATAGAGAGTACTCTTCTGTTTCTTGTCCTATGCCTAACATCGTGTAGAAGAGTGAGAAAAAGACTAAAGAAGACGTTATGCTAGTTGATGAGATAATGGATAATGATGCTTGTGTGCTGCCTACTATATTCCAGGAGAGTAAGAAAAATAAAACACACTGTGAGTCCCTCACCACATCTCGATCCTCTCATGCTACTTGTGTTGAACTGCAATTGCCCAATGTTCATCCTAGTGTTCTGCAAAGCTTAGTTGAGCCTCCCAAGACTTACGCTTTGTTTCGTAATGCATATTTGTCCTATGATTGCATCAAGTTGTGTGACCAAGTTTTGTTCATCTCGAAAACACAACTAGTGTATGGAGTAGAAAATGTTGTTCTTGAGTACACACATGTGGAGAATAAGCATTTTTATTGCGCTGATTTGAATGATGCAAAGTTAGAGCTCATATTGTCTTTAACTTCTTTAGGTTATATCGAATTTGATGCTCTTTGTAACCTGAATTATTTAGAGAAGAGATTATTTTAGAATTGCAATTCACAACATTTTAGCAATTGTGTTTTTTATGCTATTGACAAATACGATGACATTGGAGATTTCTTAGTATCTAAAATAGTCATTTGTACTAATCTAAAATACCCTTTTAAAATGCAAAAACAGGATCAAACAATAGCATGCACTAACACTAACAATGCTTTGTAAAGTTTCTCTATTTTTGTGATCTATCAACAGGAGCAACTCTTGGAGAAGGAGAAGTTGCTGTTGTGGTCAAGTTACGTGCTCATCCCCCGTTCCAATATGACAACAAAAAATTGTTTCGACCATTGGATGAAGCCGAGGACGGCTAGCTGTAAAGAAGGAGAGAATGATGAGATCTTTGTGGCACTACTTGACCGCTTCAGAATACCCCGTGGCCGCCACCTCTTATGATTTTGGAAGTGCACAGTGGAGTGGCGGTTCTCCAATCTGACCTTGAGTCGAGGACGACTCCAAAAGAAGCGGGGGAGGGTGATGAGGTCACATACATACCCTCGTGGCCTCTACCTTTTGAGATTTCTACAAGGCACGGTGACATAGCTGGTTTTGAATCTGTGCTTGAGTCGAGGACGACTCCAAATCAAGTAGGAGAGGATGATGAGACCATATACATACCTCTATGGTCTCCACCCTTTATGATTTCACGAGAGCATATTGGAGTGGCACTTTTACATTTTGAACTTGAGTCGAGAACGACTCTAATTCAAGTGGATAAGGATGATATGGACATTATATCTGTTGATGAGGACGTCAATGAAAATATTCACGCATGGAGGATTCAGACTGCAAAACAGTACAAACTTGCAACAAAAGCCACGACTTTATATAGAATCCAATTTGGGTGTTTAAGTATATTCTAGAAAGCTCATCAAGTGTACTTTCGAATGGATCTAGCCTCACCTTCATATCATATCCGAGGCAGCGGCAATTGTCGTTCTAATTCAGAAGGTGCTGCATCACCCCAATTTGGACTGATGGCCCGTGTATCAAGTTGAGCCCATTAGGGGCGCGTCTTAGGGTTTGAAGATGACCCCAGCACCTCCCGGTCGTCCTCCACCTTATTTAAAGGTCTCAGCCGCCACCAAAAAGACTTGGGTTTTATTTTGTTATAGTTTAGCTCTTATGCAAACTCTTTTATCTTTAGTTGTGTCCAACGACTACCTATTAGACAGCTTTGAGAACCCCATATTGTGAGAGATTCTTGGTTTGCCACATCTTGTTCTTGCTTGTTCTTCGATTGCTTGCAGGAATTGATCTTCGTGATCAGGTTGATCTTGCTGTCCAGCACGGTCAATAACCATTCGGAGTTGGTTCTGCGATTGCTAAGGCGCACACGACCTGTTCGTTTGTAGTCAGATCGTGAGGGTCGACTCCACCAAATCGATAGTTATTACCTCACCGAAAGATCGGGCACCTCAAGTCCTATCAGTTTTTACATGGGTTGTGACGTCCCGCTCGATCCATCGCACCGTACTATGTTCGTGCCGGGTTGAAACCTGAAAGGAAAATAAAATTTATTTTTTCCAAAAATTACAGAAAAATAATTATATAATACTTAAACTATTAAATTTTAAATATAAATAAGTAAAAATTACATGTATTTAACATTAAATTTAAAATAAAAGTTTCACGAGACTAATGGACCGTGCTGTGTGTAAGGATCAAGGACACCGAGAAAGGGTTGATTTGGTGTACTTATAGGACTAAATTCGCTACGAACTTAAACTATAAGACTCCATTACAATGAAAGCAATTCTATGCAATACTAAGTAGGCCAAGACCTCTAACAATGCTAGTAATAAGATAAGAACAACAAGCAAGTACTAGCACAATAGCCAAAAAAAATCAAAGAACAAAACTATCACTCTACTTAAACGGTAAATAAATGTGGTAAGTAAAAAGGGAGATAGAGAGTGCTCAGTAATTTTTTTTCTGAGCTCTCGAAAGGTAGGCGTTTCCCGCTAATCCTCGTTGGACTACTCCCGTCAGAGTCTCGGTCCCTTTCGTCATTCTCAGAATGACGCTTCGTCGTCCGATGACTGTTCCACCTCGACTTCAGAGAGCACCTCTCTTTGGACTGGCTCCTCAAGGCTTATGAGACTATCTGGTGACTGCATGTTCGGCTAGACTTGAGCTTCGGTTTTTAACTTCGTTTCTTGTGTCATCTTCTTCGGTGCTTTTTGAGATATTTAAAGAGCATTCACACCCTCTAACACTTGTATAATAAGAGATGAATGATTTGATCTCTCTTAATAGTACCGGTGTTTCTATGAACTCTCTAACTAGTTTTTAGTCTTGATCTTCTAACGCTTAGAACTCCTCTTCTTGGATTGTCCTTTCTTATCATCGAGAAATCCCACCATATTGTAGAGATTAGCGAAGTGAAACCTACAATCACAACCGTTACCTATGATGTTTATTAAATCACTAAAATTAATTTATAACTTTTAGAAGACATAAAGCTTACACCATGTCATATTAAGCCTAACGTGCTGTAGACGTCGTGCCTAGTCAGGCCGCTCTAAACATGCCGCACTCGTGCTGAGCCAAATAGCCTGCATCTAGGCCCAGGCATAGCCTGTGTCATGTTTCGAACCGATCTGGTCCGATTGCATATTGTGTCTAATTGTGCTCGTGCCTAGTCAAAATGGCTGGACCTTGAACGGGTGCATTTGGTCCGGTGTAATTGGTGAGGTATACATTTGTAGAAAGATTTTTTCAGACATTTTTTTTTCTTTTTGCTATATTTTTTCTGTAAAATTAAACTGATTACTATAATTTTTTTTCAAAATTTCTGTAAAATTCCTACATTCCAAACATACATGAAAATAAATATTATATTCAAGTCTAATCGTTCGGTTCATGGACTCCGTCACCCATTCCATTGTACTATGACGTGCCACGTGGTTGTACGTTCCAACGTGGCCACGTTCCACGTCGGAGCTCCCGTGGCGCTCTACGCAACCCACCCAATAGGCTCCCGCCATGGCACCGTGACCGTTCCGTACTGACCGCAATACGGCCCAGGGTACCGAGTGCCAAATCAAAGTCGGAGTCGGGCCTAGGAATATGCCCGTGATATATAGCCACGGGGCCCGTTTCGTTGCGCCGAGGCAGGCCAGATCCATCTGGTGGAGCGCAACACAAGCGCGAGACCGGTGCGGCACGTCGCTTCAATCGAAGACAGGAAAGGCGAGGCGAGGCGCCTTTCCTTCCGTCGCACGCCGCCCAGATCCCGATCTCGCCGCGATCCATGTCGTCGCCACGGCAGCCGTGGCCTCCGTTCGCCGCCGCGCAAAACCCTGCCACGCAGGGCCCGCCCGCCGGACCCCCGGGCGCCGGCGCCCTCCCGCCGTCGTTCGCCAATCTCCAGATCTCCCGCGGCCCGGCACCAGGCGCGGCGCCGTCACCG
>BCLG01002190.1:0-22963 GCA_001602295.1 Zoysia matrella
TATTTTAAAATCTGTCAAATAAGTGTCATTATGGATTTTCAAAACTCTAATTTTTACAATTTGCCTTATTAAAAATTTGTGAAAATATTATTTATTTTATTATGAAATAATTTATTATTAGAACTACTTTAAGCATGACTTTTTTTTGTATTTTCATAACTATTTAAAAAAAATAAAAGGTGAAACACTGATTTTAAAAGTAAAAAAGTCACTTCTTTTAGCTGGAGCACAATATAGTGTACCTCCGTTCTTAAATTGATATCGCCATTGACTTCTAATATCAATTTTGATATTTATCAATTATGTAAAATTTTAAGTTATAATTTAAATAATTTTAATGATAAATTAAATAATAACAAAATATATGATATTTATCAATTTTTTTAAATAAGACGAGTGGTCAAAGTTGGTTTTCAAAGTCAACGACGACGTTAATTTAATAACAGAGGGAATATCATCGAAACAGATATTATATATTAGAGGGAGCTATGCACAAATAAGGCCTCCTTTGAAACGCGGGATTTTCACAGAAATCTCACCAAAATTTCATAGAAATCAGTTCAATTTCACAGAAAAAATGCAGGAATCAAGAAAAATTCCTTTGTTTCAAAGGGGCCTAAAATGTTAGCAGTCTTAGGGCTCTCTTAGAATGCAGTATTTTCATTGAAACTGTGCAGAAATTTCACAAAAATTATTTCAATTTCACAAAAAAAACAGGAATAAGAAATTTTTTCTTCAATTCAAAAGATGCCTTAAAATATCTGCTGAAATTCTTACTACACAATATCGGTGCTGGTTTATAGCAGGACAGTCAAACTATTCGAACTTTAGTATTTGACTAACAATAACCTCTCATCGGTAATGAAATCGGTCTTATTTGACATACTGGATGTTGATTCAAAATCTAATATGATAGTAGTACGAAATTATTGTTTCAAGATGATGCTCTCCTGGTGACGTTTATACCGCATCTGAAGCCCTTGTGGTACACGTTGAGGTTTACCCCCATTGTTAACTACAGCACACAACGACTATTCAACTTGCTCTCTAGATGCCACACGTTTCAACTCTCCACTGAAATAATCATACTTATAAGTGAGAATGTTTGAAAAATACAACATCCGTATTTGCACCAATTTACGAATGCATACAAAATTTCGCCTTAAGACATAACGCTATTTGAGAGAGAGAGAGAAAAAAAAAATATAAATCTATGCTTTAGATGCACTACGCGACATAATAGACTATTAGAGTTTTTTTTCTTCCTATAATGCATCTATATATGTGCAGATATTTGTTATTTTCGATTTCTCAGATGGAGTCGAGCTTTGAGGTAAAATTCTACACGCGTCCACAATATTGGAGCAACTATAAATGACGAGTTTTGTATCCACACTTTTTGGGCATCTCTAAGTATGATTTTATTTTTTTCTGAGAAATCTTCACGTTTCCATCAATTGAACCATTTTCACCGGATCTGCATTTATAGATCAGCTATCTATCAGTCAACTAATATGGTCGTCGCAGAATGAACGACTTTCATTTAAATGCATCCGTGGTTGTAGGGATGCAAGGGCATACCTATGAGGGATAAATTTAGTTTAAATTTTATGGTTATTTGCAGGTTACCGTAAAATTTGAATTAGATGTGAGCTCATGGTGCCCACTTGCATTTCTACATAGTTGTCATTAATTTCAGTTGATACCATGAAAATATGTAAAAACTGCTTCAAATTGAAAATTCAAAAATTAAACAAAATCTGGTCAGAATGCTACAGTTAATTAGTCGCCTTTTTCAAGTCCATCGAGTGGTTTCACGAGATTACCGAACTGAACTGATTTAAAAAAAATCGTAAAAACCAATTGGCTTTAGGGGTTTTGTAAACCTTTTATCACTTGCTAGCTATACATATTTTCAATTGTCCACACCTACCGGCCCCATCACGATCAGTGAAAATAGGGTCAAAAAGTTGCTTATATATTTCAAAAAGGGTACAAATAGTCATAGTTTTCAAAAATTTAACTCAGAAATCATAGTTTTATGTAATTCGGGTGTAACCATGTAAGTAGTGGTCGTTTTCTAAATTTTACTTAATAGCACCGATGCCCGTGCTACGCTATGGCTAGTGCAAAATAATGCAATTAATATTCGATATAGAAAAACAATATAACATTTGTTTCTTTCGATAAAAAAATATAATGTGACATAAATTCGTTACGATATAGGTAAGATAAACATATAATTAAAAAATATATGTCATAAATATATTGATTTTATCAAAGAATTATTCATACAATTCATTAAAAAATTTGCTTTTCTATGATATAAAAAATGTAAGATCGGATATTTTCTGGCAGTACCCTTCTTGCATCATTCAAATTCAAATTAGATGCTTCATTCAAATTCAAATTAGATGCTAATAATTGAATCAAAAATTCTCTCTGGAGTGTTATACCATTCTGTATATATGCAATATAATAATAATGTAAACAATAAATACAAAATTAAATATGTATATTCTTATATTCTATTCTAATATAGAAACTCATAGTTCATCGGGTAATCTGACATAAAGTTGAATATATAACAACTTGTAGTACGATTTTAAGTTGATATGTATTATCGGTAATCAAATAAGAGTGATTGTCTAGCAATGAGATCATCATTCGATATGTTGGCAACTTTTAGCAATGAGAGTGATAGTATTATCGCCACTAATTAACGATACAACGAAGTAAAAGAAAGAAACTCCTAGTACCATACTATGAGTCACTATATTATTACGATTCAAACTCATTAGATTAGAAATTCGGGCAAAGGCAAGATATGAGTCACCGTACTTTAGTATGAACTCGTAATTCATCTCCTCCACTCCAATACTTCATCACAGTTAGTACTTGATATCCTGATGATTGACTGCTAAATCGTAATAATCTCAGCAATATGCCTCCTTAGATCGAAAGAAATATACTGGCCATAGCTCTAACTTGTTACTTAGTACTAGACATAAAAGTAAACCATAATTATTATCTCATTAGTATTGCCTTTAGTTACCTGTCACCACTCCAAGATTCGATGCAAGCAATTGTATGATTAGTGCAAAGATGAGGCCAATCAGAATCACCCAAAAGAGCTAAAGGAAAAGGAAAGCCAATGAGCACCAAAATTGAAGTTTTTTGGACAAACAGGTAGCAAATGTTTGGTTCTCCTGACTGATAAAATGTACCTCGCATCAGTGATTTGCTCCAGTTTGCAGATCTATTTTCAATGTTTCAGTTTGAAGGGAATGTTAGAAATATGTGTTTGCGCATACAAATTTATGTGTGTCTGAGGAGGGTAAGAGGCACTCACAGTTTTTAGGTCTGAGAGGCGGCCGCTGGAAGGCTATCCAAATGATTGAAACGAAACAGCAAGAAAAAGCAAATCGAGAAAAGGGATACCTGGCAGAGACAAACCGCAGACGCAGCACGGCGACCGGGAGGCGTGGCGATTGTGGCCGGGGAGGCGGGGGCCGAGGCGTGGAGGTGGTGGCTGTCCCGTGTGGGAGGGCGAGTCACGGGCCGGAACGGAGGCGGGGCGACAGAGCCTGGGCGTGGCGGTGGTGGTCGGGGAGTGGGCGGAGCGGTGGTGGCCAAAAGAACGCGGCGGCGGCTGGGACGGCAGGGGCCAGGGCGTGGAGGTTGATGTGTAGGTGGTTCCCGATCTTCCGTCAGGTAGTGATAACTCTCGATTTGGCGGAGATGCGACACACAATCGATCCGGCCTCAAATCAACACGATTCGAACCCCGCAATCGCAGCACCACTTCTCCTCTGGTTATCAATCGTGCGCACACGATTGACTTCGCTAAAAAGGCTAATCTCTGCCTGCGAATCGAAGAACACAAGAAAGAACAAGGAAGAACGTAACTCACTTGCGAAATCTGGAATGAATCACGAAGTTGAATAACCAACAAGCCGTCAAACGACGAAACTGTTTGAAAACAGAAAAAAACTAATCAAAATCTATCTCTAATGACGGTAGCTACTGAATTTATAGAGTTTACGTCGACCTTAGTGGCAAACCCTAATACTAATGGGCCTAGAAAAAATACAAGACCCAAAGGCCAAAAGATAGTGTCGCAGCACTCGGGCAGTTTTTGGATGTCATTTTATTTCAACAATTCCCTTTGATTCCGATCGAATTTGGAGATGAGACTTTTGCTGTTGGAAAGGTTATCTTGTTAGCTTTCCAACCGTATCTAGAACGTACAAAACGGAGTTCGTATAAGACTAGGGCATCTATTTTAATGCAGGCTGCTCCAAGAGTCCGAGTCAGACTCGAACCCGAGTTGTTTGAAACTCCTTCGGAGTCAAACGTACGGTTCTGATCTTGAATATCTCCAAGTCCTTCTTCATGCTTGTTTGACTCTCTCGAATATTCTTAATCATAATAAAGTTATTAGGTAACAATCTATTCTCAAAGGATGGAAGACATATGTTTTAGAACGAGCTCATCTCTAATCTCAATTGTTGTCAGTGAGTTTTATCAATACTACTTTGAGGACTCTTATGTGTATCTAAAATAGTGATGTCCTCATCATCCTCTCTTTCTTGTTTTGGAGTCGTCCTCAACTCAAGTTCATTGTCTGGACCTCGACTCCACCATGTCTTGAAACCTGCATGAAAAGATGGAGGCCACGGGAGAATTTGAACGCAATCATTTAGTGGCTCAAAGATTCTTATAAACTTATCATTCTCCCCTTCTTGATGAAAAGCCGTCATCGGCTTTCTCTCTTGGGTATCATGATACTTCTGTAAATAGTTAGTAACAAAAATGCACAAATAGCTAAAAAGATCACAAAATGCAAATATGACATCTTTGCACACTAAAGCATCACATAAAGTATTTTTATCACAAAAATCAGCAAGATCATTCTTCTGAGAAGCCATAAAGTATGTTGTCTTAGAAAAACTAGATAAATATGACATAACATGACATTTTATATTTTCATCATCTAGTTTGTCATTTATTTTTATCATGTAAGAGGACTTCAAATTTGAGCAAATATAAACTCTATGCATCATAAAGACACCTCTAGAATCATAATTGCCTATGACATAAAAATTGGTTCTAATAAATAAAGTCAATTCAGGTTTCAAAAATATCATCCTCTTTAATGTAGCAAGATCATGAAAAGAATCATAATCAATATAACCCACAGTATTTAAAAAAGATAGCAATTTTAGCTCATCATTGTTATATATAATGGGTGTGAAATGTTTAATTTCAGCACTAGTAAATGGATAAAAATTAGAAGTTTCAAATTCATTCACTTCTTGTTGCATAGGAAGAATAGAAATATCAGCACACAACTTTTCTTTACCACAAAAACTAGTGGGCAAATCAAACAGTGATAAAGATAAATGGATAAAAGGTGATATTAGTGGTTGCTTTACAAAAATAGGATAGACAAGAAATTTCAGCGCAAGAAAAAAATTATCATCTTTTGTAGATTGATGTTCAATAAGTTTTTTTCTTATTTTTAGCAATACCTTTTGGCGTGTTATCATCAATCTCATCTTGGACTATGCATGGAACATTGTGTATCTCTTCTTTTTCCTTATATGTATCACTTTCATCTTCTTGTTTGATCTCAATTTCCTGCAAAATATTAGATACAATAGGAGGTATAGTAAAAAACTCCTCCAAAGAGTGTTCATCACAACTAGACATAGATTTCAAAGATGTATCAACAAAAAATTTTCTCATAAAAATTTTAGCATCACTCCATGTCAGAAGATATTTTTTTGTTATATAGAAATATTGCCACAAAGTTAAAGCATGATCAACTAATGCATGACCAACATTCAAAAGCTTTCTCCTTTCACTCATACGGCATTGTCCAAATAGATTATCTATATCATTTTCTCAAATAATATATTTAGTAGAATCTAAACCTTTATATAAAGAAAGAGACGAAAGAATATAGTTACTCGTGGAAGGACATGATGTAGCAATGGTCTGAAACTTATACGTCTTTTGATTATGTGCAACATCTCTTTGCGGTAGATTACATCTCGCAAAGTTTGTCGCAATATTATTATATTCACCTCCTTTTCTTCCTGTCATGGTTAGAAAATAGCATATGAATAGCAAAAATATTATTTCTGCAACTACAGTGAGTGGGTGGTGAAAATTTCGCAAAACGAAACGTCTTATCGAGCTTTTGCATGATTTTTACCAAAGCAAAGCAAAAGATGGTGCAACCAGCGGTAGAAAAAAATCAGGGAGTCATTATTTCACAATTACAGGGTCAAATACAGTGCTGATTCGAGGTATATATGTAGAGCTTGAAGTGCTGAAATAATGATTAGTGAAACACAATTCTATAACAGATAGTAATATTGAATAAGTGTTAAAGTATTATGTTCTAGTTGTTGGCCCAATCTTATAAAAAAATTTCAGATGTTAAAAGAATATGAAAGAAGATCTCAAAGAGAAGCAACAACACAAATGATAAGGCTTCAGAATTCAGAAAATTTTTCAGCACTTGAAAATTCAGCAAAGATTAATTCCCAGCTTTTTGGTCTAATTTTTTTTATTTTTCTGATATTTTTCTCTAAACCAGAAGCACAAAAGATGATACACGATAAAATTTCAGATCAATATGATAAAATATGTGGCCTAGAGAAAATCATAAATTTCTGTTAAATATGTGCTGAAACTTCAGAGCGCGAAAACAGAAACTTCTGTTATGAATTTGTTGAATCTAGGATCGTGGGAGGATGTGAAATTTTCTGTAGATATCTAAAAAGTACTTATATGTTTAATTTAGAGTAAAAAACAAAAGTTATGACTATTGTAATGATGGATCTCGGAATCAGATTTGTTTGAAAGGGTGAAAACAGATTCGGATTTCAAATTGGATGCGAATTTTGTGGACGTTTTTGTGGATGATTGAGCAGCGAATAAATATGAGGATGTGAATATATGAAGCGTGGATGTGGTTGTGATTGAAATATGGGTGAGTGGGTGGGATATATTTTCAATGCAAAAGAAACAATTAACAGATATGATACAGTAACAGATCTGCACGCGATGTAGATGAACAATGAAAGAAAACACCTGAATAAAAAAAGATCATAAAATTCAGCAACCAAAACACAAACTAATGACACAAACTCAACACTACGGACTCTGAAATAAAATTATACAAAGGCTAAATACGGCTTGGACAGGGGAATACCTAACGATCTACTAATTTTTTTGTGTTGCGGCTTTTCTGTGGACGATTGGATAAATGCAAAATAAACAAGGGTAGATGTGAACCTGACGGTATACCTAAAGCTCTGATTACCACTTGATGTGTAGGTGGTTCCCGATCTTCCATCAGGTCGTGATAACTCTCGATTTGGCGGAGATACGACACACAATCGATCCGGTCTCAAATCAACATGATTCGAACCCCGCAATCGCCGCACCACTTCTCCTCTGGTTATCAACCGTACGCACATGATTGACCTCACCACGAAAGCTAATCCCTGTCTGTGAATTGAAGAACCCAAGCAAGAACAACGAAGAACGCAACTCACTTGCGAAATCTGAATTGAATCACAAAGTTGATAACCAACAAGCCGTCAAACGGTGAAACTGTTTAAAAATAGGAAAAAACTAATCAAAACCTATCTCTAATGTCGGAGGCTACTAAATTTATAGAGTTTAGGTCGACCTTAGGGAAAATTGTAATACTAATGGGCTTAGAAAAGATATAAGACCCAAAGGCCAAAAGATAGTGTCGCAGCACTTAGGCAGTTTCTGGACGTCATTTTGTTTCAATAATTTCTGCTGATTCCGATTGAATTTGGAGATGAGACTGGTTCCGTTGGAAAGGTTATCTTGTTAGCTTTGCAACCATATCTACAACGTCCAAAACAGAGTTTGTATGAGACCGAGGCATCCGTTTTAGTGCAGTCTGCTCTAGGAGCTCAAGTTTTGAGTTGTTTGAATCTCCTCTGGGGTCGAACATGCGGTTCTGATCTTGAGCATCTCCAAGTCCTTCTTCATGCTTATTTGACTCTCTCTAATAATCCTAATCATAATAAAGTTATTAGATAGCAATCTATTCTCAAAGGATGAAAGACATATGTTTTAGAACGAGCTCACCTCTAATCTCAACTGTCGTGGCTGAGTTTCATCAATACTACTTTGAGGACTCTTATGTGTATCTAAAAGAGGGATATCCTCATCAGAGGTAGTGGCCACCCCATGCGGAAGGGCGAGTCGGGTCGGAGCGGCGGCGGGAGGGGCCCAGGGTGTGGCGATGTGGCCAAGTGCGTGGACGGGGCGGCAATAGCGATCGAGGTAATGTTCAGAAGGAACGACCGACGTGAAACACAGATTTCTCACGGGAGACAAAGAGAGGAGGTAAAAGGATTGATAAAAGTCTGGAGATAGCATGACATGAAAATAATAGATAGAAAAGGTAACACCAAAAATAATAGATAGAAAAGATCACACTAAAAAAGTGGGATAGACGACGTCTACAAACATTTATATTAAGAGAGATAACGAAGGGGACGGTGTCGGCTGACGGTGTGTGCGCTTCAGACATAGGCTGAGACAGGCCGAGTCTACATTAAAGAGTGGGCTGTATATGTTACTTCAAATGTGGGTAATGGATGGACCCAATCGCTGCTGATATCTAATTAAGTACTCCCTTTGTTATTTAATTGATGTTGTCATTCACTTTTAAATACTCCCTTCGTTCTTTAATTGATGTCACCGTTCACTTTTAAATTCAATTTTGACCGTTCATCTTATTCAAAAAATAATAACTCTAGTGATAAATTAAATTATATCAAAATATATAAAATTTATTAAATTTTTTTAATAAAACGAATAATAACTCTAGTGATAAATTAAATTATATCAAAATATATAAAATTTATCAAAAATTTTTAATAAAACAAATGGTCAAAGTTGAATTTAAAAGTACAATATCAATTAAAGAACGGATGGAGGGAGTCCTTCGGAGACCCGAGCTACGTCCGGGTGGTTAGCTTGGCCGTTGTTCAGGCAACCCGCCCGGGTTCGAGTCTTGCGACTCGCACGCCCATGCGTCTCACCGGGATTTATTCTGAAAATAATTTCACAGCTATTTGAACATTGTGTGAGAATATAAAGGGACTACGAGACTCCTCGTCACCCATGGAGTTCACTCGTCGATCTATGAAGGGACGCAAAATTCGAGAATAATTTGTAGGTCTAACATATGCACAGGGGTGTGCGTTGTGTGAGTATAAGATGTGTAGGTGTATGTTTATGTGTATGTTCAGATACTACAGCTATAATTGTAAGAGTCCAGGTTAAAAAAAAGTACTCCCTCCATCCTCCATCCCAATAGAAATTTATTTATAGTTTTTGTTGATTACAACTTGGATCAATAATTTTTATACATTTGGTAAATTTAAAAATATAATATTTGTACTTTTAAATTTATAAAAATACTTTCATAACATATATAATTTATATTATTATAATTAATTAAATTTATTAAAATCATTTATCAAAGTCATAGTCAACAAAACTTAGAAACAAATTTCTATTAGGACGGAGGAGTATTCAATAGGTAGTTATGTGTAACCCTCTAGTTTATTTACTTTACCATTAAATTTGTGATGTTATTTTTAGTTCATTTGAGGGGCTTTTGCCGACGTATTGATCTATAAAATAAAAAACTTGCATCCTTAGCGGGAGTGCATGTCAAATCGATCATTTACTTTGCCAAATTTTGTTTTCTCGTACTCCTCTGTTTTTAAATTAATATTATCGTTCACTTTTACGATTAACTTTAATTATTTGTCTTATTTAAAAAAAATTGCTAGAATGTATAAAATTTTTAAGCTGTGATTCACATAACTCGAATGATAAATCAAATTATATCAAAATATATAAAATTTATCAATTTTTTTAATAAAATAAATAGTTAAAATTGAATTTAAAAATCAACAGCGATATCAATTAAAGTACAGAGTGAGTAGTAGTTAAGCTCCGGCCATAGCTCCCTGTCACAATACTCCCTGATCAAACATTGAAAATATGAATTATAGATAAATTTAACTTATTGAATTTAGAAATGTGAAAAAAAATTCATTAAATTTGTCTTAAAATATTTTCATAAAAGTATTTATGTGGCTTTTTTAATAAATATTTTTTTATAAAAAATAAAAGTTAAAATTATGTTACGAACCGGCGTACTGAACATCAGCCGGCCGGCCTGATTGATCGGGTTTTTTTTTTCCCCTTTGGGAATGGCTTGATTGATCGGTTGGAAGGCATTGAATTGTTCTTCTGCCCAATTATACTTTTGCCACGCCGCTCTTGGGAACCGTTTCCCATCATTATTTACCGCATATACACACCGAATTTATCAAGTTTTTTAAGAAGTCACCTACCATATCCCTTCAACTTGATATTTGCATACTGAACTGCCTTGTCAAAATCTGCGTGTTGACCTCTTCATTTGCTTTCTGGCAAAGGAACCCAATGTCTCTTAACACTCAAATAGGCATAGTCGGATCTTTTCTTTGTTGATCTCTCGCGGTTGTCAGCTAACATTTACCTGCGGCTGCCATGGAGAATCCGGTGTTCACGACGGAGCTCGACGTCTCCCGGGGCTCGTCTTACTGCAAGTTCGTCTCCGGCGTGCGCGACCAGCTCGTGCTCCACGCTGGCGCGACGCGCGAGCAGCAGGAGCTCGTCCTGCTTCGCAAGCAGGAAGACGACCCCAGGAAGGCGCTGTGGTTCGGCGTCACGCTGCGGTGCCGCTCGGGGAAGTCGGTGCTCCTCCGTATACGCGCGGACAACCTCTACATCTCCGCTTACCAAAGCTCGGGGGGGCGGTGGTGGGAGTTCAAGGGTGGCTCGGTCGTCGTCGACTCCTCCGTGACGCAGCTCGCGTTCTCCGACAGCTACGGGGACATGGAGCAAGTGGCCAAGGTAGAGCTGGGCGAAAATCACGCTGGGAAAAAATAAGCTCGATGATGCGGTGCGGAAGCTCTCCGCCACCGGCGGCTGCCAGAAGGAGACTGCTAGGTCGCTGATGATCATCACGGTGATGATCAGCGAGGCTATCAGATTCAGGAGCGTGGCCGGCTTTCTCGGGCACATAGTGCTGAAAGGCTCCGATTCGTTCGCGTTGCCTGCGCACATGGTCGAGCAGGTGAAGAACTGGAGTAGCCTGTCCGAGTACTGGCTCGGTGCCGTCCGCCACTCGGAGCCATTCCTGCCGCGCATCGTGGCCGAGGAAAGCCAGCTGCATCCGTACGCCGACATACCCAAGCATTTGCTTGCACCGCTGAAGATCGAGTGCCAGGACCACGCCTTGATGGCGCTCGGCGTCGTGTTGAACCGGCTGAGGCGGGTGCAGGACAGGCACAAGGAGGAGCTCGACGCGTTCTGGCGCGCCGTGCGTGCTCAGGCGCGCAAGCTTGACAGGGCAAGAGCTTGATTCACTTTGGCATAACGTTGTGACAAAAACTGTGCTCATTAATATTATTACGAAGAAGTCTTATTTGTTTTGGCACGGCCATCGATATTGTGTCGAGTATTGGTCATATCGATCCTACGGAATAAAGGCCATGATGATCATGAGAGTGGTTGACCTGTGCCCAACAACTAATTGCAGCCAGAATCAAAGGTCAAGTGATATGATCGTGAGTTTTTTTATTGGATTTGATTCATTTGATGTTGCAGCATGCTATTTTTTTTATGTTGTAATAGCAACATTTGAATGTTGCAGACTTGCAGTAGTATTTTGGGTAGCTAACATAGAGTCATATTCACCTCCACCCGCGTCAATTTGCAGCTCCTCTCCTCACGTCTCTCCCCCCCCCCCCCCCTTCCTCTTCTCTCTTGTTCACCCCCACCACGCCCGCCTTCTGCTTGGCTCCGGTGGCGCTCCGATGCCGCCACCCTCCCTCACCACCACACTAAATCATCAGGACGTGATATGCTCCCACCGCCGTTGCCACCCTCAACCCCGCCATGCTAATCCCTCGGGATATGGTGCCTCCGCCCTAACCTAGCCCACCACCGGCGACCACAACCCACGGCCGGCAATGAATCACCATCTCGCCGGCACAGTCCATCTGCTGTCGGTCGATCTTGCCACTGGTTTCTATATCGAAGGCGGAGAGGAGGGATTGGGATACAAATCCACGTGTAATAAAAGATTCTTCAACGATGGCGCGCGGGAGGAGGAAGAGCGGGAAGAGAAAGAAGGGAGGATGGTGGGCCCGCCTGCCAGTGAGAAGGGGGAGGGTTGTGCGTTAGGAAGCCGTGCGCTGACACAGGCGTCGGAAAAGATTCCCGAGCTAACATCTACGATTTTTGAATTGGAAATGTACAGCATATCTCAGCGTTGCCGTGGGCTGGAATTCCCCCTCCCAGTGCTATTTGGACTACTACAAAAGATTGTACTCCATTTTCACGTGCCACAATGGGCCATTTTTAGAGTTTAAAGCAGATCTAGCGGCCCATGGGTTGTGATCAGCCTGGACATGGGCTGGATCCACAGACCGTACCATGAGTAGCCGAGTTCTGGACTGAGCCGGCTGATAGGTGAGTGGAAGGCCTTTTTTCTTGACCCCGGCCTGCAGGGGCCATCCGGACACACCGATACTGATGGTGAGATCGATTTGGAGCTTGGACCGTTTGGCCGTCATCAGCTGATGATGACGATGGAGTAAGCACTGATGTCTGATGATATGCATACGCTTTGATCACTGAACCAATCGACATATTAATAATGGCGAATCTGTCAATCACCAATTTGCCAAGAAACAGCAAGCTAACAGAAGATATATATCTATAGTGCATAATAGCAGAGCCAGGTACGCACTGTTGGCCTATCTTTCGCCTAACTCTGAACTATCAGCTTAGGAGCTTTAATTAGTATTCGACATAGAGAACAAAAGCTTATTAGCTTGCTCCTCTCTTTATTTGCTGGTCATGATATACGTATCCAATTAACCACACCCTGAATATCCATTGCACTGGCCTCAACACCAACCTAAAGCAAGTACGGGCTTCTTTTAATTTCTGGTTGAATCATATTTTGTACTAATTTGGAGAGTAAAATTCGAATTCGATACGCAGTATCTCTGCAAGTTGTTCGATGCAGACGACAGCAACGAGTCCAACCTTCACGCAAAGGTGATGACAACGCCAGTAGTTAGGTAGATTGCATTCTTTATATATATTCTTCTCATTTTGGAGAGAGAGATAAATCGTACTATTGTACCCCCCAAGACCTCGCAGAAAATTGTCACATTAGCTAAATTCCGATCCGAAAACAGCTTTAGTTTGTTCCAACAAACTAAGCCACTAATCCGTCCCTGTCGCAGCCGTTGAGACAAGGCAATAATTCATCAAACAAAGCGTGAATTTAAGCTAGCTTGGGGCCTCTTTCTTTCAGCTCTTGGGCTGGTTTTTTTTTTCGAAAAGCTGAAAACTGAGACGCTAAAAGTTTTAAAAAGCACATTTTTAAAATGTTGAAAACCTAGTTTTTGCAGAAATAAACTAAAAACTGAAAAGTTTACTGAGAGCTGCTCTTGCAGCTTTTGGTGTATGGTGTATAGAAAAACTAAATTTATATTATAAAAGCTAACATTTCATCAGTCAGCTTTTCAACTTAATCATCAATCAGTTTTTTTTAAAAGCTCAAAATCTACAGCTCAAATCAAGAGGGCCTTAATCTGCGCTTATAAGTTACAACCATCATCGTCCATCGGTGATGACTGACGCGACACTTTTCAGTGGTTCGTGGCGTTGTCGTTCTCACACAACCGATGAGATTGCAACGGGGCACAGTCGACGGACGAAGGAAAGGAAGAAAAGAAAGTCTCGGAGCTTTCGAGCTTTCTTCCCGAAGTCAAGAGCCAACGCAAATTAGTACTCCTCTATTTTTTAATTAATGTCATTGTTGATTTTTTAATTGAAACTTTTATTTAAAAAATTTGCTCGAATATATAAAATTTTAAGTTAAAATTCAAATAACTCTAATAATAAATTAAATTATATCAAAATATATAAAATTTATCAAATTTTTTAAATAAAACGAATGATTAAAATTGAATTTAAAAATCAACAATAACATTAATTAATTAAATAACGAAGGGAGTACGAACCAGTACTGCAGGGCGACCAGCAATTTCACATCGCGTGACGATGGCAACCGATTCGAATTTTCGACCGGTGGATCACTGCTCCATGTGCCGTGGCATCGACCTCTAGCTCCAGGTCCTTGATGGGTCAGCCGCGAGTACGTCGCGCTTTTAGTTTAGGTGAGCTGAGAACGTCAGGAGCAGCTAGGTAGCTAGTAGATTGCACTACCGGCTCCGGCAGTCGCAGCCGTTCATCCGTAACGAACCAGGCATGTCAAATCGTCGTTTGGTAGCCTATTTGGAAATCGGAATTACTAGTAAAGCTGTGTGTCTCGATCGCCAAGTCAATTAAGGTACGTAGGGTAAAAGTGGCAGCGTGCTGTATGGAAGGTAGACTCGTTCACGTACGAGTACAGAATTCCTGCACGTACAGATGGCAACAAGGTTCCGTGCACAAGAGATCGATGGCGCGCGCGTCGGATCGGACGCGACGTGCATATCCACAAGACCGCAACGGATGGATGACGCGCGCGGAACAAGTCCCCCAAACAGCTCTATCGCCTTCGAATGGACCGGGATCGATCGCCTGCTTTTCCTTCCACCCAAACGCCGCTTTCGCCCGGCCGCCGCACCACGCGCGCGAGCCTATCCCTTCTAGCTAGCTCATCCCTCGCCGGTTGCGCGGAGCGGCTCGACTCGGCGGCGATCGGTCACTGGGTCACATCTAAACGTTCAGTGATGCAAACGAGAGTGATGAGAAACATGATCTCAAACCACCGTGTATTACGGTAAATAGTGTATATTTTATATACCTGTACCAAACATCTTCTCTATACACTACAGTATAGAGTACCAATAAGAAAAACCATATTCCAATCTTTCATCCTTCGATGGTGATGCCTACGTACGTACGTACGAGTACACCACCCCCCTATCGTAACGTATACTCAGGCGCGGCGTACGCGTCCGGGGGCAGCAGCGTTTTGTTACCACCCCCAGCGGTCGCCAAGCAATATATCCCAGCTGTACAATACATAATCTACAGGTACACGTCGTACGTACGTAGCTATGTCTACGTACGCGCGCGCGTGTACTGACGGACGAATGGACACACGGTGACTGTGGAGAGGTAGGCACGCAGCGGGTCCGGTGAATCGATCAGTTGAAGCTGATCGGGTAGACGCGCTGCATGTTGGGGTAGAATAGCCCCCAGTTCTGCTCGACGCCGCCCTCCTTCTGGTTCTCGTTGAACATGGAGAAGAGGTAGGTCTCGATGGCGCCGGGGTGGCGCGGGGTGCCCTGCCCGACGTGGTTGATGAGGTACTGGTTGTAGATCCTGGCGTTGGCGGGGTTGGCCTGCACCCCGCCGCCGGACGGCCACCCGCTCTCGGACACGACGAGCGGAACGCCGGACCCGCCGTGCCTGGCCATCGCGACGTAGAACGCGTCGACGGTGGTGTCGAAGAGGTTCTGGTACCCGTACGCGCCGTCCTGGACGACGGTGCCCGACGCGGTGAACATCGCGTACTTCACGTCCATCGCGCTCGGGTTGTACGCCCACGCGAGGTACGGGTAGATGTTCGCCATGAGAGGCGCGCCGGTGCGCGCCAGGAACTGCAGCACGGGGCCCATGTACCCCTGCGCGTCGCCGGTGAACTCCGCGGCGGAGGGCGGGCTGTAGACCCCCAGGATGGCCTGCGACACCGACGTCGTCACCATCACGTGGCCCAGCCCCGCCGCCACCAGCGCCGCGCGCACGTTCTCCATCGCGGGGGCCAGGTTCGCCGTCGCGCCGCCCGCCACCTCGTTGCCCACGCACACGTACCGGAACGAGACGGACGGGTACGCCTGGATGTTGTTCCGCACCCACGACGCCGCCGCCGCCGGGCTGGCGGCGAGAGAGGAGAGCACGTCGTTCGGCGCGCCCACCGCCACGCGGATCCCCGTCCCGCCCACCGCCTGCAGCGCGCCCTGGTCCGGCGCGTACAGACGCATCGACGAGATGCCGTACTGCTTGTACATGCTCACCACCGTGCTCGGCGACGGAAGGTTGTTCGCGCTCATGCCGTAGCACACACCGATCGCCTCCGCACCTGCACGTACGTACGTCTGTTAATTTTCTGTTAATAATTATGAATTAACCACAGTATATTTTTTTTCTACCGTCTAGTATATTTCACCAAGTACGTAGTACTACCAAAATATAAAAGTGAAAGAAAAATGTGCGCATATTAATTAATATATATACATATATTTGTATATATGTGTACTATATACATAAAACAAAATAGAGGCGCCGGCGACCTTGACGGGTTCGACGCCTACCTTAACTATCGTACAAGTGGAAATACACACACAGCGTTTTGACTCGCTGCGTAGGAAAGGAAACCCACCCACTCGCAGCTTATTAATTTTCCCTTATTATCTCTTACGGAAAGTGACATTTAACTGACGCTTGTTTGTGAGCGGCGGCGCATGCGTGCATCTTTTCTAACTCCACCTGAACTCTGCCGAGGAATATTTGGGTAGAGATAACTTCAGTCAGCTGCTCGGCCGGCCGGTCTCGCGGCTCGGCCGGGGTAACCGGGTAGTCGCTGCGTGCAAGAAATTAAGTGGGGATCGCCTCGTGACGAAGCGGGAGCCCTTAAACAACGGGGGACACTTTGTTCGAGCTCGATCGACCATTGCTGGTTCATTAAACCTCCGGTAGTGGTCCTCGTGGATGGTCCACGTAAGACCGATGTAGACTGCCGGAGCAGTTAGCTACCTAGACTAAAGCTGTGACATGGCGCTAACTAACGGCCTAACAGCTCGCCCTCACGCGTGCGGACAAGCATCAGTCAGTCAGTCAGTCCATCCACGAAAACGCTACTACCAATTGATAGTCTATCCTCCTCTTCTTGTAAGTATAGAAACTTCTGACATCTATGCAGGACTCAAAGCTGATGCTGATGTCGAGCATTGAGTCCACCGCACCGTACAAGCAGCTGCAGGGAGTAGCCAGCAACAAACTCTCTGCTAGGACCGGCCGGCCGGTGCAACATCACTCGCGAGCAGTGACGCGATGCCGGCCGGCGAACGAACCCGTCGAAGGGAGGAGGCGCGGGGCTAGTGGCTGGCTACACAACGCAACTGAAAAAGATGGCCATGCGAGCGACGTCGGGTAGTGGTTAAGAGTGGTTGCACCGAATTCGCTCGCCCGGCAACGAATCAAGTATCGACGACCGTCCGGGGAATCCTAGTGGTGCAGGATGGCCTGGGATTAGTTGAAGCCATAGATGGTTAACTCGAGCTCCATCAGTCGGACCCCATGCGTGCATGGGGCATGCATGGAGGCGAACAGGTATAGGTTAATTAGTTAGCGTGACACCGAGTCCGATCCGGGTGCATGAGAGGAAAGGTGGACAGAGACTGCTCGCCGATATGGATTGTGGGTCGAAGCTCTCTGTTGGTTGGGTGGATGGACTTTTATGGTCGATGATGGTCTCCCGGAAAGACGGTTAGGAGGAGAGAGGAGGCTGATGATAAAGCGACGTGGAACCCTGTGCTCACCCAACGATCGAAGCCAGACTTCATTTGCAAGCCTCCCTCCTCCTCCTTCGACCGTCCTAGGCGACAGTAACTTGATTCCTCCTCCGTTTCGATCTCTATCAACTTTTATGGTTTCCATCGAGGAGATTCTCTGTCGACTAGCTACCCGATCGAAAGCGTCGTCTGATTCGATACGATTGATTAAGATGTTAATTCTTCGCTCACACCAGTCGAAGCGTATTTTTAAGATACTGCCTGATTTCCAATCCTGGCTGGCTAATTAAATTACTGTCTCGCAGTAAAAAAAAAAAAAAAGAACTTTACCCCAGGTAAGGTCGTTTTCTGTGGCTACTGCAAAGCACAACTTTCCAGAAAGATATTTGAAAGCAAGTTATAAAGATCGAACAATTAGCCAGAAGTCAAAATCTCGGTTTCGTGTTTTTCTAAGAGTCGTTTTCTACGAACGAAAGCGACCCGCGCGGAATTTACTGCTATATTGGTGCACGGGTGGTCGACGAAGTGTGCGGGATTGATGCTGCTCGCCGGCCGGGCTTTGCCCCTGTGACCGGTCGATGGATGGACGGAGTGAAAGCGGAAGAAGGGAAAGCGACGCGCACCCATGGGAGAAGGCGGTTTGCATGACGTTGTTGATGAGAGACAGATACGTGCGACTGTGCATATATCTGTGTATGTGTGTTTAGTGTTAACGGAAGAGAAGAAGTTGATTAGTTTATATCTCCTTACTCTAAAGAATTCCCTAGCTGCTATGACGCTTAGAAAAATTATATTGTAACCTACTCTTATCGTTTTTCAAAATTCAGACCCCACACACAAACGGACCACGAGAGAGAGAGAGAGAGAGAGAGAGAGAGAGGAAAAGGTAATCACTTTGTAGTTGGACGGATGCAAAGACCCCGAGGAGCAATGCCATGGCGAACATGGAGGCTACACCTTGCCTTGGCGCCATTTCTCTCTCTCCTCTCACTCCAAGACGATGCTTGTTTCTTTCTCTCCTGGCTATGGGAACACGACTCTCCCAGACTCGGTCCGGTGCTTGTTTCTTTGCTGAGACATCCAGCCCTCTGCCGCCTGCTTATATAGATGCCGAGGAGAGACAGTTCGGTGCAATCCACTTGTTGGTCTTGGCCCAACGTCTCCAGCAGCGACATTAATTTAGCCTATTCCTATTGACGAGTTAGCCAGGGGGGAGCCGTTGATGGCGTCACTCGCCCCACGGTGTCTGGTAGTCAGAAGTTATCCGGTACACTAGGTTGTTGTGGCTTGTGACTAGGGGACTCTCATACCAAACAACTTTTGACAAAAATGGTTTAAATTTTTAGAAGCCATGATGTTCGACGAAAGGGAAGGTTTTAGGTCAACAAGAGGGAGGACGCGGCGCGCCGTAACAGTGTAAATGTGGTCGTTGCGCTTGCACGTCTTACTCAAGGACATTCGTCGTGTCGGGTTTTTCACGGCATGCTTGTGGCTATATATTTATAAGTTGTGGAAGGCGACATGACTTATGCACCAAGATTTCTCCTTTACGCGGCGAATCTGAAATTGTGGCGTAAGTCTTATGTTTTTCTCTGAGGTCATCTATAGGAATTGTGACACTTTCACCGAATACAGTCGCGATCAAGTCATCTACAAAGGTAAAATTCGACTGACATCATTGACACATCATCTTTATTATTTTTTGTTCTTCTATATTTGTTTTAGTGATCAGGATCAGTAGTCTTAACGTTGTCTTTATTTATGGATCTATAAACGTAAGATGATTTATCTCAAACAAAATTAGTGTATTTGGTATACCTAATAGTTTCTCTCAGGAAGCCAAGAATTACTTGCACCATATTAGAGAGATAGTAGGTATTCCTTGGACTTCCATGTGCACATATATATACACCCTTAGAAGGCTAGTCGACTTCATGTTCACATATATACACCCTTAGAGGCTTAGAAGACTAGTCCCATCAAATTTGGTGCCTATGATTTGAAAAAAGATTAATTAATTTAGTTTGAATTTATCAGCCATATAAAATTGGTAGTTTGTTTTCAAAATAAAGAAGGAACTAAAACCCATATGAGTATCATATTATTTTTTTTTATTTTATTGCAAATCCTATAAACAAATTTGCTTGCTCGCATCCAACCGTTAAAGTTTTTATATTGTTAACTTGATCTGTGGATAGGGAAGAACATGCCGTCTCTATCAGAGGAGTCCCGTTATGCAACTGCTTTCTAGTATAACTACTAGGAAGCTATAATATTAGATGTACCAAATGAGTGTGTACGAACAGTATAGGTAGCGTATCCATAACCCTGTACACATGCGTATATTAGAGTAATTAGTTATTAGCATGCTACAACTTGTTCATTTTGACAAATTAATTAATTAGCTACTTTGTTTCACGATTGCAACACACTTTTGCATTGGAGTGCCCAGGAATTTGAGGAACCACTGGGTACAATGGACAAAGAGAAGCTTCCAGTTGCTTGCTCCGATTCAAAATTGATAGGCTTAGCAGCCTCTCTTTTTGACGTTAGAACTGGTCTGATAAAAGGTTTAGACATGTTTTAATTAGTAGAGTATTATTGATCATAACATATTTATTTAAATGGGACCTATTCAAATGTCATTCAAAGTTTCGATTCCCACATCATGTAACTAGCTATATATACTTTTTCAAAAAAAAAAGGGAAATGTTCGGAACAAATGAGAGTAAATGATAAGTAGTTTATTTTGTAGCTAGCCAAAGTTGACTCATCGAGTAGAAATGCCAATATTTGGAAAAGAGCTTCACGCAAGTTCATAATATCTATTTAAAATCAAAATAACTCAGACGTGCACGATACCTAAAGTTCCCTGTAATTTCAATGTCATCGATCAAATTAAAGCACACATATGAAGAACACGATTACTATACGACATGGACTCCATTCTGCGGGTAGAACTAAAATGCATATTTATCGACATGTATGAAATGCTTATTATCGGCGCACGCACGTACTCCTAGCAATTCTCCTGAGTCGGTTGCACCGCGCTTTTTCGCTTATGTGGACACCAAGTCACGCCTTGTCGTGTCCGGGGGCCTCTGAATGGACGGGAGGCTGCCTAGTCGGCTGGACCGCCACATGGAAAGTTCCCCTTATCCTAATTCTTCTGCTTATGTGGACGCAAGAGAGCAACGTGTGCTGTCAGTATGCCGTGGCTCCTATTCCTCCGGATATGTATGACTGTGTGCGTACGTGTTACATCGTACGCGGCCGGCCGTCCGATCCGGCCGTATGAGGTCCCTGTCGTAGTTCGGGGCGGCAATGAATAAATCTAAAAAACTGTTGCACCGCTTACACTATTTATTTATTTTTTTGATTGGCTACCAGCCGCCATGGAGCGCATGTGGAAATCTTGGAATCAATTCGACCTCATTTCAGGTTTCAACATCATGCGGTTCAGAATTGTGGAAGATACGTAGAAACTTAAATTTGACAAGTTTTGTAGACTGGTTTATCCCATCTAAAGCCGAAGGGTATGCTTTGATGCACTTTCTTCTTTAGGATGAAAATAGCACGAATTCAATACAAGGGGCCACCAGTGTGAATGAAGCTGGAATTTCCCTCTGATCCTATGGTATGGGCGTCATATGTTCTTTGGCATAGTTCATGGCAGCAGCAGTTAGTTTGTTAGAGAGATAAAATTAGGTTGTTAGTTTGTTAAGTAGATAAGATTAGGTTATTAGTTTGTTAAACTGTTATGGCTGTTAAGCATCCACGGCAAGAGCGAGAGGGGAAAAGGAAGAAGAAGACTAGATCTCTTTTTTTTTTTTTTTTGCTGTGGAGTGAGCTCTCTGACACTTCCACAACATCATAGCGTATAATTATATAAGGTAGATTTTAATATAGATTAAAACGACCATGGATCGTCCATTTGCATAGATCTCAATGAGGAAATTGTTTTTTACCTCTTAAAAAGTAAAGTTATCTCTTATAATTAATTATTATATCATTTAATTTAAAAATAATCTCTTTAATTGAAAGTAATGCCTGCGACAGTTTTAGAAACGAGTGCATTTTGTTTTGAAAATTACCATATGAAGGATCACACATGAAGTGCATTTGGTTTTTTTATTTTCATAATTATTTCCTCTAATCCAAATGAACAGATCAGATCAAACCCTTGTGTTACCTCTCTAGAGGTAAGTTAATGGTCTATTCTAAAAGGGGTCTTATATAAAACCTTGCTCTTTTCTCAAATGTTGGAGCAGTCGTGTGTGTGTGTAAGGCACAGCTCTTCCTCTTGTTGTTCTTAAACAAAGAGATCAAAATGTGGAAAGGGTTTAGTTGATGGGGCCAGCGTAGCCTAGTATACTTGAAAGGCCGTCCTCGACAAGTATATCTTTATCCTGCTTATGTGGACGCCATGACACACCTTGTCCTGTCAGTCGATGGCTACAGGCTGCTGATTGGTGGCAACGGTGGCTTGCTGGAATTCTCATCGCGCTGTGGCGGCTCCGTGATGCGGTTATCTTCTTCTAGTTGGACCGTGATGATTCAGCGATGATCTGCGAGTCTGCTAGATGTTTTTCCATGTCCCCTTGCTTTTATCAGCTTTGGCAAGCCGTTGTTGAAGACGTAAAATTTCCTTTCTCTTGCATATGTTTTTCTCCAAATAAATCGTTTATTATAAATGTATATTTCGGAAAGTGAGAAACCTACTGTATATGACAGATGCAGTATTACTGAAGATCTATTCATACAGCTAGGCAGGTGTGTGCCACTGTTAAATGAAACTAGAGCTTCAAAAAGCGCAGGACCTGTTTAATTTCAGAGCCACGAACATATGAACGGCCCACATTTCGCTTTTTCTGGTATTTTTTAGAAAACAAAAAAATAAATATAGTTCTTTGTAATTTAAAAAACAAGAGGCCACTATGACACTAGGAAAAGAAAAGAAAGAAATAATAGAAAAAGTCCTTGCCGGAATCGAATGGAAGAGAATCGAATACGAACACCAGAGTTTCGGGCGGCGGCGACATGATGAACCCTGACCCACAGCCACTGTTACCCTGATAAGCACAGCAGTTATTAGCTAATCTCGACGGGTCTAGCTATCAATCAAACGATAGTTCGCCGGCGAAGCAACCGGCCGGCCAAATCAGGATATACAAGAAGTCCAGGACTGCAAGATTATCCAGGCTCGATAGATGATGGTTCGACCAGGAACCCTTCTCATCGATCTCTTTCGCCCACAAACCGCACCCCCCCCCCCCCCCCCCCCCCCCCCC
>BCLG01002190.1:22968-36351 GCA_001602295.1 Zoysia matrella
CCCCCCCCCCCCTCCCCCCGATCGACATCGCCGATGGCTGCAGCTTACAGCAAGCAGCTAAGGATAGATAGATCGATCGATCGAGGATGAGCCACTAAAACAACTTGAAGCCCCTGCTTGTTGGACTCGAGATAACGAGATAAGATCTCCATGTCAGTTTGACCACACACGTGTATCCTCGCACTGTTAGTTGCATATGCATGGTGCATGCATCTAGCGCTATCCACTTTGAATCTTTGATCGGCAATTTGGTATGAATAATGCGCTAACTGCAGGGTTGCGAAAATGGATCAACAGTATCTAAATGCAACTTGCATGAGCTAGTAATAGTATAGCTAGACAACTGGTAACTATATTCGTGTACTCCTCTGTTTTAAATTGTTATCGTTAGAGAGTAGTAGTATATAATTACACACATGTGTGTGTATATATTTTTTCAGAAGACATGTGTACACACACACACACATATAAAAGTTATCGTGAGTGTTCTGTTTCTAGAAGCAGCATTTGTTTACAGAGTGATTACCACAAGATATTACTAGAAAATAAACCTCGCACTCCTCCTTGCATGCTAAACTACTAATCCATCCATCCGCTGATGAGTTAGGCCTAGCTAGTGACTGATGTGGACGCCCAGCAGATCGACCGGCTCGTCAGAGAGTTGAATAACCCGGATAAGGTTTCCGTGTCACCGCTGCGAGCCGTGCGCGTGCGCGCAAGAGCGCTGGTTAACGAACGCAACGACGGCGCCGATCGACCACGACGTCAAGCAGCGCAAGGTCGCCCGGCGACCCACGGCCGCTCGACGCCGACGTTTTTGTAGGACTGCGCGTGTACGCATGGATGGTCACGGATCGATCGATGGGGATGTTGCTCGAAAGGGAGCGCTTATTTTTCATCTTCTCCTTCTTCTTGTCGCATGTCTTCGTCGTCATCATCGCCGTGTCGTCGTTGGCGTGCCACAAGTCGTCGTTGCGTCCTAAGGAAAACGAGCGGTACTGTTGCGCTTGCGTATGTGATCAGTGCTAACTGTGAAATTGAATCGAGGACACATACGATTCTGTAGCTCTCTAACGCATGTGTACGTACTTGCACGGTTCATCAATCTAGCTACCAAGCTCTAGTTTGTTATAAGTCTGACATTTGAGTCGAATCAAACCAAGATACAGATAGTATGGTACAACAAGGTTACCTTAGACTATCACTAGTTCGGTCAGCCACTTAATTCCCACAAAGCAGGTGCACGTAGCTACCAAGTGCTCGATCATGCATCACCGGAGGAGGAGAAACCCCAGTCCAACAAGCAAGCTACGCCATTTTTCTGCGTTGCTTGCCAAACTTGCTTCCAAAGTCCAAACCTTTCTTCTCTGTGCACAGAAGAGAGATTAGAGAAAAATGTGAAAACAACAGAGGGGTTTGGAGCGTAGGAACATGTGTGGTAGTAGGCGTCAAGGCGTGTGAGCTTTGTTTTAGTTTCAGAGGTGTAACATCAGTATTACCTCACGAAATTGCTTGCAAGACTCCACTTCCATTGATTAGTACCGCTGACGATCGAGCGACTAGAAAGCAGTGGCAGTAGGTGTAGGTGTAGGTGTTGATCCTTGACGTGTTCGAATCCGCATTAAGTCAAAATTTGTGGAATATCCAGACCTTATTCGTATATAGATGTGTAGATAAATACAAAGTAACTATAGAAAATTAAGCATGATTAATTCAGCACATTCGGAGACAAAAGTTCTTGACCATGTTGAATCTTACGTCTGTATACTCCATAATGCTTTGTAGTTGGTAGTGGTCTTTTCCTTTGTTGCGTCATCATAAACGGTTTTATAATTTCACATAGCACACAAACCGTATTTAAGTTTCCATAGCAAGTAATTTTACTCCTACGCTAGCTGAATATTCCTCTTGTAATTTTTTTTACCTGACCGGCTTATCATCGCGCTGTTTCTACTCGCCGCAACCACACGGTGATGTGTGTTTCCGGACTAGGTTGAACTCGACGTCCGTCTCGAAACGCATCACTTCCAGTTTGGTCGTCGCCACCTCAGTTCGTTTCCCAGTTTTACCTCTCGTCTTTTCTTATTGTCGATATTAGTACACAACTGAACTACAGTTCCGACCAATAAGGAAAAAAATAGAGAAGAAAAATAAAAAATATTAGATTTTGCTACTCTCTCCGTTTTTAAATTGACGTGAACATTAACTTTTAACATCAACTTGATCATTTCGTCATATTAAATTTATTTTAATAATACTATATATATTCTATTATAATTTGATTTATCATTAGAGTTATTTAAATCACAACTTAAATTTTACATATTTGAACTAATTTTTTGAATAAAATAAATAATCAAAGATAATATTAAAATTCAATGACGACATCAATTTAAAAATAAAGGGAGTAACTCTCAAACAAATCATAATTTTACAAGCAAGTTCTACTCCTGCTGTTCCACTTACTTGCCCCCTTTTTTAACTGATGTTGTGGTTGATTTTTAAATTTAACTTTGATCATTCGTCTTATTCAAATTTTTTTAATAAATTTTATATATTTTGATATAATTTGATTTATCATTAGAGTTATTTGAATCACAACTTAAAATTTTACGCATTCGAGCAAATTTTTTGAATAAAATGAATGATCAAAGTTAATTGTAAAAATTAACGACGACATTAATTTAAAAACGAATGGAGTACAAATCATCTCCACTTGATTAGCTTATCGTCTCACTTTCTTTCAGTTCGCCACAGCAACAAAAGGCTGTGTTGTTGAAGGGTCGTTAGTTACGATGTTAGGTTAGGCACCTACCTCGATGGATCTTCCTTGCGTTGCGTGGCGGGCTGGCCCTGGCGGCACATTGTTGGTGTCGTCGTCTTCGACGTTGTTGTTAAGCCGGCCTGCCCAACTTGCTCGAAACAATTAACAATTAGAGAAAGCGAGCGAGGGACGGGTCACGGATGGAACATGTAGCAGGTGCCCGGCCCTGACGACGTAGCGCTCTGGCCGGCTGATGCGGCGTTCGCTTGCGCGTGTCGTGGCCTTTTGGGAGGTGGGACTAGCAAGTTGCTGTTCGGCAAGCGCTGACCGCCGCCGGTGGACACCAGTCTCGTGGCCGGGATTCAGGCCGCCGCCGGCCCCGGTCTGGTGGGGACTGTCCATCCGCTCGCCCAGATTCAGGCGCCCTGCCGGCCGGATGCAGATTACACTGCGGGGTTCACGACACGACGCCTGAGCTGAACTGACCAGACGTGTTGCCAAGTGCCAAGATATCGAGTTCTCCGCTTGCCTCCTGCCGAACCTGGATTCAGGCGTCGGGCTTTCAGGGACGAACGGGAACGGACGCTGGTGTCAACTCATGTTGATTATTGGTTCATTGCATTAGCAGTACCAAATACTAAACCCGGTTACTACTAGGAAGAAACTGTCAGATCGACTGCTGGGCACAAGAGGTGGTCCCCGTTCTCTTCCTTACTTTCCGAGACGTAATTTTGACTGACTGCTCTGTGCCATCACCAAGTCGTTAAGTACACCCTAAAACAAACAAACGAACAAACAAGCAAACAAATCTGCAGTAGCCAGCAAGCGTTGAGACCACCATCGTCAACTCGCACGCGCGCGCGTGCCAAATCAACCACGCACATACATCACGGGCGGCCGGCCGGCGTGCTTGCTTTTAGGTACAGGTCGTACCGTAACCTGACGCCGACTGGGCCGGTCGAACTGGCGCATGCGGCCCTCCTTGCCTCCTCGTCCTCGAGCGGTGCGGTACCGGTGCATGTACCTGAGTATCTCGTCCGGCGTCCCTCGTCTCGCCGCCGGCGGCCTGCGCACGCGTCGGACCCCTCGACGACCGGCCGGCGGCACGAGGTACGGATGCGCCGTTGCGCGATTTTTCTTTTTTCCTTTTGAAGCGAGTGGCGTACCGTGACTGCTCATCCGCGCACCAGGCATCGTACCGTGACAAGCACAGCCCGCACGCCCGCACGAGAAGCCAGGCCGGACGTCGCGGGCGACCGCTGCTGGCCTCGCGCGAGCGCCATTAGCGCCATAGGTCAGGACCCTGTAGGTCAATGTCATGCCCATGGCTGATCACCCATTGGCTCCGCCCGGGACCCGGGCGTTTATGGAGGCTCCGTGCGCGCTCCCGTTTTCCTGCCCAGTTTTAAGCCAGGCGACGGACGGATGGACACATTACCAGAGCGCGCGCGTGCTCGAAATCAACGCCGTGTCGCTAGAGTTGGACCGACCGGTTCGTATCGTACGTCGCGCAGTTTCCAGGCGTCGAGAGAGGGACGTTTCGCCACGTTTCAAGAAAGAAACTCCTCCAAAGGACTGCCGTCGTCGCCGCACGGACTGTACCCGACGTACCGGCGCTTGAAAGGCCAAGGTACTCACTGTCGCTGGTCAATGGCGATGGAGGTGGTACTTTTTGACGAGAAGACGAGAAGAAGCTGGTGCCGCTGCCGCGCGCGACGAACAAACAATTAAGCTGATGCTGCCCGAAAAGATAAGGGAAGGGGGTCTGATGGATTGGGCTGGTTCAGCAGCTGCAGGTTGGGAGAATTTAATTCACAGATGCCGTTAGGAGGCTTGTTTGTTGGACCTCGTTTTATCTTCACGAGCTGCTAGGCCGAGATGCTAGCGGGCCTGCCATTGGAACCGCAAGACAGGAAAGCCTGAAAACCACGGGTGCTGTTAGCTAAGGATCGCGTTATTTGGGAGCCATCTATTGCCCACCCCACGGCTTGGTTTTTTTTTTCCCTCAGCTACTGTGGGCTAAAATATAGTGTAATGGGCTGTTTTATTCTTTTTACATATTTAAGACTTTTTGGTAGAGCACTCAGTTCAGATTTTCAGAAGAATCAGATAAGCTCTGCAAAATACTGTTTTTCAATAGAAGTGATTCGTGTCTGATTCTATGGAGCGATTCTCTAAAATGAACTACGGGCCCGTTTGAATCCTTAGAATTAAATTCATTTTAAGAACTATAATTTAGACATAGATTAATTAAGTTAATATAGTTGTATGTGAAATATATTTGTATATTTATTTGTTTGGCATATAAATGATATACTTATATGTTGTATTTCTATTGTAGAGAAGTGAGTTAAAGAGTATGTTATAAGTTAGAGAATAGAATTGTAGCATAATGATCTATAGAATCTATTTTCATTTCTCACCCTATGAATTTGAGATAGGCTTATTTATTTATTTATGAGCTTGAGAAAGTTGCAAAATGTCAAATTCCAAGTTAAATGACCTAACTCATTATGTTGATTTCTATTTCTCAAAAATGAAGGGATCCAAATAGCCTCTAAGGGTTCTGATTTTGTGAAGTGATAATTTGAAATAAATTAAAAGGTTGGAAGTTAAAAAAATAGCTTCTCTTGACTGTGTAAAGTGATTCTCTATCTTGATTCTAAGAATTTATCGTAAAATTAAATAATTATTTTTAGCTACAGAATCAGAGAACTAGAATGAATTCAGAGAATCGAGAGTTGGGACATCTGCAGAGAAGCCCTTATTCTTTTCTTTGCACCGGATGGAATTCAGTGTTGTTCCGGACTATTTCAGCTGTCATATTTGGATCCCATATTCCCGTTGTCCGTCGGCTTCAACGCAACACCTTCCACCAAATCCCAAACTTGCAAACATTCCCATCCAATGCCAGAGCCCCTTCGACGTCATTTTGTTCTTATGATTGGTTTGCTGTACTTGTCCCGTGATATTTCTAGCTCAGGACTGTGATCTATGGACTGTGTCGACAGCGTCATGCAAGGGACAGCACGGGAACTTGCAATTGATGCTACAACTTCAGTTAACGACCGTGCAACTTAATTAAGAGCGGCACCTTCTTCAAGCTAGATGTCCAAATTTATACAAAATATTAGTATTAAATTTAGATATCACGGAACTCAAACACTGTTAGAGCAACTCCAACAGCGATATAAAATTTGAGTACCTAAACTCACTTTTAACTAGTAGCTAAATCAATATAGGTAGTCAAAAAAGCTGCTAACTCCAACATGTACTAATATTCACTTACATAAAATATTAAATAATGTGCCACATCACTATATTCAAATAGATAAAAACTAATCATGTGAGGAAAGTTTTTGAAGAATAGGTCGATCTAAACTATTGCTAAATGTGGATATCGGGTTTGATAAAGATGAGAATAAGTAAATTGAGGTAGTTGGTATAGGAATCTGTTGGAGTGCTTTTTTTTCGCATCATACTCAAATTAGTGTTTAATTATTTAGTTTAATTTAAGTAGTTTAATTTAAGTCACTATTGAAGTTACTCTTTAGCGCTATCCCCATATTCAACAGTATCCTCCGCACGGGGATTTTTGGGGGTTGGGGGAGACTTTGAGCGCTAGCGGTCGAATTGAAGCCGCAGGGGATTCGAACGTGTCGGAACGAGCGCCTGTTGCCGTGGCGCGACGAGCAACAGAGACGCGCCCCCTTTGAATATCGGTTCGCTCTTCCAAGTGATTAGACTCCTAGACAGGGATACACGACTTGCTCCCTGCACCTGCGTATAGACAGCACACGTTTCTAATTGCGCCGAAACCATCAAGACGGGGATGCACTGCTGACACCAATGAGCACATATGGCTTCGCCACTGCGCGTGATTGCCATTTTGAAATTCTCTCCATATCTATAGAATTTCATTTCGAGGTCATTTAGATCTTTTTATTTTAGAGAAATTGAAATTTATATAATAAATTAGGCTATTTGACTTGAAATTTGACATTGCATAACTTTTTAAAGCTCACAAATAAATTTATCTTAAATTAATAGGATGAGAGATGAATTCTTCAACTTATAGCACACTCTTTAACCCACTTGTCTGCAATAAAAATGCAACATATAAGTATGTCTTTTGCATGCCTAACAATAGATATACAAATATATTATATATCCAACTATATTAGCTTAATTAATTTATACCTAAATTATAATTATTAGAATGAATTCAATTCTAAAGATCCAAACGAGCCCTTCATTTTCTTTTATGCAACGGGAATTTTACAGTGATGACATGACCTAGAGAATTAATGTTGTATCTCTCCATCCCTAAATCATTCCCGTTGAATAACGTGCATCACTGTCATTTTACATCGATCGAGCGTGTGGTTTAAGCGGGCCGTGAGGTGTGCAATTTCAATCGGCCGGATCGGTGAATTGTTTGCTTTCAGCTAGCAACAATTAAGTTATCGCATTTCAGTCGAGTGAGATTAATTGCCCCTTTCTGAACCATTGTGACCACATTTCAGAGAAAAAGGGCCGGCCGGTGTTGTTCCAATTTTCCAGCTACTATGTTTTACGTGCGTGCAAAAGACTTAGCTACGTGGTTAACTGGGGATTTTTCTCTTTATGGCGGCCTGTAAAGTAACATTCAATATTTCTCGATCATCTGGCCGATTAGATTGTCCTCTTAATAGTTGTGAGTTCAGATAACATCAATCAATAAGATCTTCTTGAACGTATTTTTCATGCACTTATGTCCAAAGCAACCTCCGAGACAAATTGTATTCCGGATATTTCTTTTCTTATTTTTAAAACTGAAGCATAGAAACGTGATGTGTAAAGAAAACTTAGATAACCAAGTTGCATCGACTGTAAATATGGGTACAATTTAACTCTAGTCAATTCGCTCACACAACGCACCTCTGACCATTTCTTGGACTCGTTGGCATGTAAAAATATACTCGTTGACATAAGAACATTTTCTGTCTTCGAGCACTGTTCCCAAATCGTAACTCTTTTTTTTTTTTTTGGAATGTTGGTTGCTGTGAATCTCCTTGTCAGAAGGTGTGGCTACCAGACGCTGTGGGACGAGTGACGCGCGCCGACCAGCTACAACTGGCCGGCCCTTGGCTTGTCAATTAGAAGATGTTAGATTAGTGTCGGTGCAGGGCGACGTTGGGCCAAGATGGATTGGACGATCTCTTCCTATATAAGGGGGTTGCAGGCGATGGTTATTTCATCAGCAAATTACAGGATCACACGGAATTCATTTGAAGATTCAGCATTAGTTGAAGACGAGGAGAGTTTGAGTGGAGAGAAGAATGGCGAGTCAAGGTGTTGCCTCCATGTTCGCTACGGGAATTCTCTTCGCGGTCTTTGCATCCATCCCCCAAAGTAATTACCTCCCTCATCTCTCGTACTCTATTTTTGAAAAATGTTTACATATGTTATATATTCGGTGCATGCATGACCTAAAAATTAGAAAACCAACATCGTTACCATCAATGTAACCCCCTCCATCTTCCCACAAGGACCACCTCCTTCAAAACACTGAACTCCCAAGAAAAGCCGACGTACAACGCTCCATCAATTATCAAAAATAAGGAAGGACAATTTCCTTTTCCATTATATTGTTCTCTCGTAGTTCATAAATATTGTCCTTCCTTTTCCATTATATTGTTCTCTCGTAGTTCATAAATATGGTAAAAGGTAACTTTTTTACATTTCTTCTCTTTCGTAGCTCATGGTAAAAGAGGAAAAACGCAGAACATTATCTAGTTGAACAATCCGTTGTACTGTTGTTAGATATGCTGGTTGATTAATGACAGGTGTGGATTCGATCGGGGTGTCCTACGGCATGAGCGGCGACAACCTTCCACCACCGAGCACTGTCGTCGACATGTACAAATCGAACGGCATCACGGCGATGCGGCTGTACGCGCCGGACCAGGCGGCGCTGCAGGCCGTTGGCGGAACGGGCATTGGCGTCGTGGTCGGTGCGCCCAACGACGTGTTGTCGAACCTCGCCGCCAGCCCCGCGGCTGCCGCTTCCTGGGTTCGCAACAACATCGAGGCGTACCCCAAGGTCTCCTTCCGGTGCGTCTGCGTCGGCAACGAGGTCGCCGGCAGCGCCACGCAGAACCTTGTCCCGGCCATGGAGAACGTTCGCGCGGCGCTGAACGCGGCGGGTCTTGACAACATTCGCGTCACCACGTCGGTGTCGCAGGCCATCCTGGGTGGGTACAAGCCACCCTCCGAAGCCGAGTTCACCAGCGAGGCGCAGGGGTTCATGGGCCCCGTCCTTGAGTTCCTGGCACGCACCGGCGCGCCGCTCATGGCCAGCGTCTACCCCTACTTCACCTACGCCACCAACCCATCCGCCATGGATCTCAGCTACGCCCTCTTCACCGCTCCCGACACCGTCGTGCAGGACGGCGATTACGGGTACCAGGACCTCTTCGACGCGACCGTCGACTCCTTCTACGTGGCGATGGGCAACCACGGCGGCTCCAGCGTGCCGCTGGTTGTGGCGGAAAGCGGGTGGCCCTCCGCTGGTGGCATCGCAGCGACGCCGGAGAACGCAGCCATATACAATCAGAACCTTATCAACCACGTCGGCAAGGGAACGCCACGGCACCCGGGCGCCATCGAGACGTACCTTTTTTCCATGTTCAACGAGAACCTGAAGGAGAGCGGCGTCGAGCAGAACTGGGGTTTCTTCTACCCCAACATGCAGCACGTCTACCCAATCAACTTCAACTGAAGCTAACTCCAGCTCTACGCATTCCGATCCCCCCACTGTATTTCGTGCGTCCATGTGTACGTTTACGTATGCAGCATGCGTACACTCATGCGTACCGGGACCGGGAGATTATGTATATGACCGTGTGTGGTCGAAGACAACCTGTGCGTGATGAATAATTTCTTGTATTCCATTGATGATATATTTAATTAATTGCAAATTTATTAAAAACTACTACCTTGGTCCCGTTTTATAACTCGTTCTAAAAACAAGAGTAGAGAGATAGAGCGTAAATGTATTGAGAATAAAAAAAAGTATGTCGAAAAGTGAGAATGACTAACTTGCAAAGCTCAGAATAATTTATAATTTGAGATAGAGAGAGTAGCTTGGTTTGCGCTCTGGGGACTTTTTGTTTACAGCGGTGTGGGCGACGGACCGGGCACTTCCTGATGTAAAGTCAATGGTACCTTGGCCGCTGATGTTATATTAGACGATCTGCGCCCATGCACTTTGGCTTGCTTTTAATTAGAGCCAAATTCATTCCAATAGACTACTAATCCTCTCGACTTGATTGTCGACCAATGTAGCGATGATGTGAATAATCGTGATTTGACGCGCAGACGTGTCATTTAAGTGTTTAGGACAAATCACTTGATATTAGACGAACCATCATATCACAATCAGCAGCTATCAGACAACCACATACCGCCTTATAGTCGGTACTATGCACCCACACGTGTTCAGCTTAAATGGATATACTCTATTTATTTTTAAATTGTTCTCAACGTTGATTAAAACCTTGGTTGGTAGCTTGGGAGAAGCTTGGTAGCTTGGGAGAAGCGCCCAAAATATCCTCCATTTTTTGCTGCAGAAATTGTTTCCTATGCCAGGTCTAAAGCTACCTCCATGCGCACTCGTCCACTGTTTCTCCGCAAAAGAATACTATGTTTTCGTAGTATAAGATAAGTTCGGAAATATAATAAACCAGTATATTGCTGTGATGTTACCTTCTCTAAGGTATCTGATGACGGGGAAAAATTTTAAACGCGGTCACGGACGACGCGCCTCCACGTCAAAAGAGACAAGTTTAAATTTAATTTAAATTTAAGGCATGAGAGAAAATAAATTTCGGTATTGCCAGTTCATACTTTTATAATTCTTATATTTACATAAAAATTATGTTAATTACATCTCCGAAGAGAAAACCTCTGATTAAGAGTTCCAAAATAAAAAAAAATTACATAATATTCGCAGCATATTGTTATCACAAAACTATAAAATAAAAATAAATCTTCAGTCTGGTTGCTCTGGATGAATGCTTGACAAAGAACTTTATTTAACGCATTTTATATGCACACATATACAGATATGATGCATGACTTCCTTTGAGATTTATGTATATTATGCCCTTTTTTTTTTTTTGCAGATATGAGCATATTATTTGAGCATTGGTATATCACCAAGCGACTTTGATATTTATCCACTTAGCAAATATTTTATATATACTCGTGGTGTAGCATGTCGTTAAACGTGGCACAAATATGTAGGCCGGTTTATTTGATTTTAATTTAGACTTATCAAATAACTTAGCATATTTGGACGCACATGATTTTTTTTCCTTAATATTTATACATGGCATTTTAGTTTCACCGCACATAGCAGCTAGACAGTTAAAGAAACTTAGCAAGGTGTAATACGTATACATTTTCATACGGTATTTGAATTTTGCCTGGACGTACTAATTTAAAACTAGCGTATTTAATTTGTGACATTTCAATGATGTATACGCAGCAGAATGCAGTATACACAAGTTACTTCGTTGCTGATATAATTAACTATTGGCCGGTATTTTTTTTAATGAGAGGGAAATTAGCCGGGTGCTAATACACATGAAAAATTATCCATGCAGTTATGTACAATGCAAAGTATTGTGAGATTTACTTTGCCATGTTTTAGCAGAGCGCTCACGAAAGACTTGATGTTGACTAGGAGTAGAATATTGCCGGTTGACCGTCTTACTTTCAGATTAGCCGGCGTATATGGTAATTTGGTAAAACGGATCATAACGCCTACCTGCCATGCATATGCGTGGAATGCACCAGGATCTATGATGATTAAATTATTTCCATTGACGTTGATTATCACGATGCAAATTGGCCGGATGAAGTGTCGTAGTTTTGGATTACGCGACACATATAACTGTTACTTTTCAGGACATGTTTGATTTATCGTGTATCAATCATCATTTCGCAGATGCATGAATATAGCCTGCATGATTAGCACTACGAGCACTTTGATTTATATGCTCATCGTGCTGATATATGCGCAACTGTTGCCGAATGAGTTTTTTTATTATATTTTTTTAGTCAGCCGACATGGATAGTAGTTTCTCCTGGTAGTTTTACCTTAGGGGAACCGAGGGCCTAATCATCTCGACTAGTTATGTTAGATGATGCAAGGGTATGTAATATGGCCTACGGAAAATGTAATTTGTTTCGCTTAGCAAATTTAGTTGCAACTCACACATAACCGAAATACAAGTGTACCCCGACATGATTTTGTATATGCAGTCAGTAGACAATTTGACGATACCCACTGCCACGTTTAGCATTTTTTTTTAATCTGATTTTTTATAGCACTTTTTCTTGGTCCGTATCAAAAGGACGAAACCGAAGAAACAAAATGCTTATCCCACCGTGGTTTGTACTCATTGGCCAAACCGACAAATGAGGTCTTCTTGTCGCTGTTTGAGTCAAAGGATCTCAACAACAGTGAGAGGAATTGATTTCTGACTCATATCAAGAGTCCAAAAAATTAATAAAAAGAACATATGGTCGCAAACTTAAGAAGAGCGCTCCCTATTGATTTGAAAGAACAGGCAAGACGTCAGCGACCTGACGAACCAGTTTCTCACCTTGCTGTGGATGTCGTTGACGAGGATGAAGGCTGCGACCTGATGGGCGGTGCTGATGTGCGCGCGTCGTCTCCTTTGCCGGCGAGGTGTATTGTGTGTGCGTATTGCGAGAGATGGCCGGAACTTGTGTCTGTGCACGCACGAGATGGAGCAGCCTGGCGGTAGAGTTTTTTTCGGGAGCAGGGTTTTGCCGAGGCCTTCTGGTATGGTATTTATAGGGCGAGGTCATCAGCGGTTGGATTAGCGGGCATTTGGACGTGGCCAGCGGCAGCACGTGCGCACGTCCTGCAGTGCGTGCAAGTTGCTGCGGAGCGTGCTGAGGTTGCGCCGGCGTGCGTCGGTTGCTTCGCCCTGCCTCCATTCGAAAATGATTTGTTTATTCGCTAACCACAGCTTTAGCCGGCAATAGTTATAAGCTTTTTGGGTCTTACGGATCATAAATGCGCGCAGCTATTTGGGTCGTAACCAGGTGTGCTGATTACGTGATTAAAGCTCGGGCCTAATTAGTGTTCGGCCATGTTTGCTAATGGCCGCGTACATACGTACGTGACTTGTTTGACTCAGTGGTGAGACCTCTAGGAGGAGTACGTATACATGTCATCATATGAAAATGATTATTATTATTATTTTTAATTATTCATGGTTTGAAATATTTCTATTTTCGGTGTTCAAATACTGAACCATGTGTGTTTATCTACATCTTGTCAGATGCTTTTATTTGTTTCACGACAGGTGTTTAATTCATCGTGCATGAAAAATAATATTTTGCCTTTTTTATGAATTTTGAAAATGAGTATTTTATTTTTTTTGTCATTTGAATTAATCTTTATATTATATCTTCGGGCTGCCAAATTTTATGTCAACAAATGCACCCTCGAGGTTCGGATGCGAGACAAGTATGTTGACGGATCCGAAGCTCGAAATTTAAATATATATATATATATATATATATATATATATATA
>BCLG01002190.1:36361-64759 GCA_001602295.1 Zoysia matrella
CTCTTCTTTTTTTTTACATCAGGGTCCTCTTTACGTACAACCAGTTGGATAAGTACTCATTTGATTTTTTGAATTACCAACAACCACTCACGTAGAACAACTCTTCACGTGCAACAGTTGGATAAGCGCTCATTTGATTTTTGAATTACCAACAACCACTCACGTAGAACAACTCTGCATGGATTTGAAAAATTGGGTGTCTTGAATTTTTGTTAGGGTCTTTCGATTTGTTCATGTGTTCGGTGACTCATTTGAATATTTTTATCGGCTATGTGCTAAGAACATTTTTGTATTCCAGAACACCTTTTGGCTTGTAATAATCATTGGTTGACTTTGGCTTATCATTTATCCCAAACTCAACTTTTGGTCTTATTTATGATATGCAAGCTGAGCTATCCACTGCTATGTCCCTTACATCAATTATTACTTTGAATGTTGATTTTTTTTTTAGGCAAATTTGTTTATCAACATTTGCCCCCAGCTTGTTTCTAACTGGAGATGTCACGATGACACTTATGCTGAGCTAAGTCAACCGCTACTTTCCATATATTTGACATGAGGCTTTTTTTTTTAGACTCATGAAGCAGGTTGCATTTTTGGCTTATAGTTTAAGCGCATAAACCGTTGGAGCATATATCATTTTCTTTTATACTTACAGTTTAGCTCGTAAAGCGTTGGAGCATATATCATTTTCTTTTATAGCTTACAGTTTAGGCTTGTAAAGCGTTGGAGCATATATCATTTTCTTTTATCGTTTATGGTTTAGGCTCATGTAGCATTGGAGCTTATATTATTTTTTTTTATCACTTACAATTTAGGCTCGTGTAGCATTGGAGCATATATCATTTTCTTTTATAGCTTACAGTTTAAGCTCGTAAAGCGTTGGAGCATATATCATTTTTCTTTTATAGCTTACAGTTTAGGCTCGTGTAGCATTGGAGCTATATATATATTGATGATTTATTTATTTTTTTACTCAGGCATAATAACGCTTTAAGAATTTGCCATTTATTGGAGGTGGACAATACTCACCATCCGAGGAAATAATTCGATATGCGCCGCTAGAATAGATGTCTTTTACAACGTAAGGGCCCTCCCATTTAGGCTCAAATTTCGCTTGCATTCGGTGAGTGACGTTCATAGATCGCACGACTGCAAGGACTAGATCGCCTTCTTTGAATGACCTCCTTTTCACGCGTTTATCAAAGGCTCGAGACATCCTAGCTTGGTATGCCTCTAAATTTTGCAACGCTCGAAGCCGCTTCTCCTCAAGGTTGTCTAATTCTTGTAGGCGTAATTTCGCCGCTTCATCGTCCGTAAGGTCTTCATGAATAGCAACTCTTAACGAGGCAATTTGTACTTCCAGTGGTAAGACCACCTCACCTCCATTTACAAGAGAGTATGGGGTCATTCCCGTTGGTGTACGAGTTGTGGTTCTATACGCCCACAGAGATTCTAATAACTTTTGGTGCCACTGTCTTTTATTTTGTGAAACCACTTTTTTGAGCAATTTGCATAACACTTTATTGAATGCTTCGGCTTGACCATTAGCTGATGGATTGTATGCCGTTGAGAAATGGTGTTTAATTTTAAATTTTGCACACAACTTTTCAAGCAGTCTATTTTTGAAATTTGTTCCATTATCAGATATAGTTCATGATGGAACACCAAATCTATATATAAGATTATTTTTAACGAAACTTTCAACATTTTGAGCTTTGACTTCTTTTAGTGCAATGGCTTCTGACCATTTAGAAAAATAATCTGTCGCTGCGAGAATAAATTTATGTCCTTTGGATGATGGAGGATGAATAGGTCCAACCACATCCATACCCCACATTTCAAAGGGCCAAGACATATTTGTAGGATGTATAGACTCATGAGGTTGGTGAATAAAATCACCATGCACTTGACACTGATGGCATCATTTAGCAAATTTCATAGAATCTTCGAACATTGTGGGCCAATAATAACCCAAATGCTTTAGTTGATAATACAGCTTGGGGCCAGACTGGTGCGCACCACAAGCTCCAGCATGTACTTCATTCAAAGCCTCTATCACTTCATTTCCGGCAAGGCAACGAAGTAGGACTCCATCATGCGACCGCCGGTAAAGCACCTCATTTATGGATGTATAGTTGAGGGATCTTTTCTTGACCTGAACCCTTTCAGAAGAATACAGGGGTAAGTATCCATGTAACAAATATTCAAGAAATGGAGTTTTCCAATCTCCCAACTCAATTTCGAAAGTATCGGTTATGAAAACTGAAGTCGGTATTGAATCCTCCTCTTGAGTAAGTATTGGTAGCATTCTTCGCTCCTCTACTCGTATCTCCAATGTTTGATTATCATTTAGTGACATGCTCGCGGCTAAGCTTGCGAGAGCATCAGCTTTTTCATTGTGACTTTTCACAACATGTTGAATATTTATATCAACAAACATAGCCATCAATTCTTTTGCTCTTGAATAATATGGAATTAATTCCTTTTTCTTTACAGCATATGTCCCCAATAATTGGTTTACAATCAACTGAGAGTCTCCATAGATGAAAATTGTGTTTAGCCCCATATTTTGAGCTATTTCCAATCCAATGATTAAAGCTTCATATTCTGCAGCATTATTTGATATCGTAGAGGTTAGCGTGAATGAATATGGAATTATTGCCTCATCAGGAGTGACGAAGACAACTCCTGCACCCGCTCCTGACCTTCGACATGCACCATCAAAATACATTTGCCATGATGAGTTAGCTATGTTGGTTGTAAACACTTCCTCGTCCGGTAGATCATCATCTACAGGAAAATCATCGGGGATTGGGTGTGCAGCTAGATAATTAGCTAGAGCTTGACCTTTTACTGCCTTTTGAGGCACAAACACAATATCAAATTGCGAGAGAAACATTGCCCATTTAGCCATCCTCCCAGATAAAGTCATTTTGCTTAGTATATAGCGGAGTGGATCCGCTCTTGATACAAGGTGAAAAGTATGTTCTAACATGTAGTGGCGCAGTTTTTGTGCTGCAAACACTAGTGATAAACATATTTTTTCTATGTCAGGATAATTGCATTCTGCCCCCACCAGAGTACGACTGAGATAATATAAGGCAACTTCCTTTCCATCATCATTATTTTGGGCCAGGAGAGCACCTAATGAGGTTGGTATAGCCGCTGTGCATAATATTAGTGGGCGCCTTTTAATAGGAGCACACAAGACAGGAGGATTTGTCAAGTATTTCTTAATATCTTCGAATGCATTTTGGCATGCTTGGTCCCAAACGAACGGAACCCCTTTTTTCATGAGGCGAGAGAATGGTTTGCATCTCCCGGATGGATTAGAAATAAATCTTCTAATATATGCTAGTTGACCTTGAAGACTTTTTAAATCATGAACATTTTTCGGCATATTGACAATTACCTTTATTTTAGTAGGGTCAACCTCAATGCCATTCTTCGTGACAATAAAGCCAAGGAATTTTTCAGAAGAGACTCCAAAGGCACATTTCATAGGGTTCATCTTTAACTCATGTTTTCTAAGGCGTTCGAATACTATGGCCAAATGCTTTAGATGATCAATTTTTTGTTTTGACTTTACAACAATATCATCTATATAGCATTCAACAATTTCATAAAGCAGTCCTTCTAGGACAATTGTCATGGCACGTTGGAACGCAGTACCGACATTTTTAAGTCTGAATGGCATAACCTTATAACAATATATGCCTTTAGGTGTTCGGAAGGCTGTTAGTTCCTCATCTTCTGGAGCCATTTTTATTTGATTATAGCCAGAAAAACCATCCATGAATGAGAATATTTCGTAACCCACGGTAGAATCAATAAGGATTTCAGATATGGGTATGGGAAAATCATCTTTTGGACAAGCTTTATTTAAATCTCTAAAATCTACACATATACGTATTTGCCCATTCTTCTTCTTCACAGGGACAATACTAGAAACCCATGTTGGGTATTTTACTTCTCTAATAAAGCCTGCAGCTATGAGTTTGTCAACTTCAGCCTCTATTTGTGGAAGAAGTTCCGGACGGTATCTTCTTTGCCCTTGTTTCACTGGTGGGCAATTCGTTTGTATGGCTAAACGATGTGCAGTGACCGATGGGTCTAAACCTGGCATCTCTTCATAAGACCAAGCAAAAACATCTCTATTAGCAGAAAGAAATTTATGATATTCTTCCTTTTTTTCTTTAGACAAATATTTACTTATAAATATGGGACGAGGATCATCAAGTGTCCCAATATTAATTTCTTCCAATTCATCCACAGTTGGTTGATTTCCATCTTCCATTTCTGGGGAAGCTGTGTAGCATCAATTGGTTCTGCAGAGGTCATATGGACTTCATATCCTATTCCATATCTCTCTTCCTTTAAAATTTGATCTTCATGTAATGCTTTAAGTTGTACTTGAGACAATGATGCTTCAAATGGTGCGAGTTGCCCCCGGCCGTCACATAATGAGGGGCCGGTGGAGATATCATACCCCATCTGTTGCATCATATAAAGCACATTATTATCATATAGAGAAATAGGCAAAATTTCTTTTTCTCTATCAATCATGGTAATTCGAGCAACATTTTTGTGGTGACGTTCGTCATTTGCATCTTTTATCTTTCTTTGCACCAAGGGAGGTAAAGGTGTAGGAAATTTAATACCTTCATCCTTGGGTGCTTTATTTATGATGCGAAATATTGGTTCGCCTTTCTTTCTTTGGCAACTTGGAATATATTGATAAATCTTTTTGCTTGATGAAGCCTCTTCACAATCTTTACTTGGGAGGTCTTGTTCATGCGGAGATACCGATATCTTTGACTTTGAGACTTTATCAATTGGCTCAAAGTAGAACTTAGCATCAGCATAAAAGGATTCAGCCACTGTGAATGGCTTTCTATCCGCGAATATTCTCACTACATCACCCGATGAGTCTTTATATTTGAGACATTGATGAAGAGTTGATGGCACTATTTGATTTTCATGCAACGACGGCCGTCCAAGAAGGGCATTGTATGAGGTGGCAGCATCGATCACATGGAACTTTACATACGTCATAAGTTTTTCTAACTTCAAAATTAAAGAGATTGTACCCATAGCCTCTTGACCAGATTGGTTGAAACCATGGATCACAACATTAGAGGGAGTAAGATCTTTTCGAGAATAATCTATTCTTTTGAGAGTGCGTAGTGGCAGCAAGTTTATTGCCGAACCACCGTCGACCATGATACGATTATGGGTAGATCATCAATATCACCAAACATGAAAAGAGGTCTATTGTGTTTTTTTCTGTCCCAATAACAAATCCTCATCACTAAATGTCATATCTTTCTTTTTGATTGTTTCTATTTCTGTTTGAGATACTTCAACTCTATAATCTTCTAGAAATGATAATGCCATAATGAAAGCCTTGCGCAAATCAGAAGACAAACACAAAGCATCATACACCGAAAGCATAGCTGGTATCTTCTTTAAGTGTGCGATTACATCATATTTGACTGACACATTAGGAACATGATCAGCCTCCTCGCTGGGAGTTACATTCTTGCCCTTAGGCTGTTTGGAATGAGGACAAGGATCAGGTGGTTGGCGGCCTGATCTAAGTTGAATTTCAGCAACTTCTATATTTCCCTCTTCTTCATTTTCTTCAGGGAAGTGAAGATGCTCATCATCATCCTCGAAGACTCCTATGGCGAGGGTCGCACACTCTTCGGTAAGCTTGTCCTCGTACTCCCATATACTTTGAGGGAAGTACGGGCTCGACTCGCTAACCTCATGTGCCGCCTTGAGAGTTGCTGTCGACGCTCTCTTGTTTTTCTATGGGCTGATTTCTCACATCTTGGAGTGGGAGTCCAGCGAAAGAGAGCCTTGCTTTCATTTTGTCGCTTAAACTTGATTTTTGGATCATAGCCTGAGACATTCATATTGACAAATTCAGTTTTCTGCATCATAATTTGATCATAAGTTGGCATTATATTTGAATTTGCACAACTCACCATATGATCATCAACACTCGCCACATTTGATGTGGCCACCTTTTTCCCTTTCTTGATGTTTTTTAGAAGGTTAGCATCTATAGTTCCGTCATCAATCATTTTTTGCATGATATTCTTCACCACGAAACAATCCTTGAGTGTATGGCCCAAGATACGATGGTAGTGGCAAAAGTTTGGTTCTTTGAACTTTGCAGCTTCTTCAGGTCTTTTTGGTTTTGGGAGCTCGATGAGATTTAGCTCCCGCAAGCCCACGAAAAGGTCCTCCACTTCTTCAGCTGGGAATGAATATTCTCTACTTTGTCGCTCGCTAAGAGTTGGCCTCCTAGGAGCTTGAACATTTCTATTGCCTTGGTCTCTCATAAGGACATTTCTTGAACGTAGTTGCGGTGGTGAGACCGTTGTTTCCATCGCATGTGCTGATTTTGCGTTATTGGCCGGCTTATCACGTTGACCACTTTTCTCTTTGGGCTTACCAAATAGTCTTGGTGTTCTTGTGATATGTTGCATGTAGTTTTTAATATCTGTGGCTTTTGATGCCAACTCTTCAAAACTGATCGGTCTCACACTTTGGAGATATATAGCCATATCGGGGCTCAAGTTGTTCATGCACATACGCACCGCTTCCGGTTCAGTGATTGGTTGCGGGCAATGCAGACTTAGATTTCTCCACCAAGTGATAAAATCAGCAGCCTTCTCATTGGATCTTTGGAGAGTTTGTGTCAATTCTGTAATTCCCAACGTCCTTTGAGTGCTATAGAAGCGCTCAAGAAAAGCATCTTGCATTTGCTCCCATGTCCGAATAGAACCCAGTGCCAACTTGCTATACCAAGTGAATGCGGGACCCGACAATGTTTGCACAAATTGTCGGAGTAAAAGAGCTCCATTATGTGCTGTATCTTGACAGGCCGCTAGGAAATGAGCCACATGTTCATGAGGAGACCCAGACCCATTGAACTTGCTAAATTGTGGTTGACGATAATTATTTGGGAATGGCACCATATCCACCTCCGGCGGGTAAGGCTTTACATGCCCCGGACGCATGGAATAGTGTGTTTGCATATATTGAGCCTTCACACCTTCGGCAATCATTCTTTGAATTGCCTCCAGGCTAATTGGGTTTGATGGTGCTTGCTAGCTATTTTGGCTCATCGCAGCACTTCTTCATTTTTATGTCTCAAGTTATTAGCTGCCATTTGTTGTCGGAGTGCAGCTAATTCATCTTCTTTTTGTTGAAGGGCCGCTGTTTGCTGACATAGCGCGGCTAACTCATCTTCTTTTTGTTGAAGTAGAGTTGTTAGATGAGCCATATCCTCATCAACAGATCGGCCATCATTTGTGGCCATTACTTCTTCTACGTGAATTGGTTCACCCTCTATACGGAGTTGACCGCTTGAACCTGCACTATCCAAGAACTCATCTTCAATATGAGTTGAATCATTATACAAGGGATTATAAGACCCTATATATATTGAATTATTACCCGTATTTGCTTGACTACAAGTTATAGGACGGTGATCTACATCATTTTTTCGAGATTTCTTTCTCTTAAAATGTGTTGAAGAAGAAGATGTCTCACTTGAGTTATCATCCCTTCGAGTGATCCCCACGGGCAGAGATGTGAACACCTCACACGATTTTCTTGAGGTCTTTTTCTTTGTTGCTCGTGGAGTGAAACTTGAAGTACCATTCTTTGTTATTGCTACTAACTCATTTCCTTGGCAACATGTTAAGGGAATATTTGACCCTTTTATTTCACTAGACATAGAGTCGACGGGAATAGCCATCTCTCTTTGTTTGTATTCAGCTCGTCTTGCCCGAACATTCACAGCTTGTTTAGCACGTTTTTTGTGCCTAGAATTTTTCTTCACAAACTCTTCATATTCTGGCCAAGTGGCCATAATTTCAGCTCGTCTCATGATCTCTCCGCTGATGCTACCATCGGATGCAGACACTCCAGGAAGCAATGACTTCAAATCTTGACATAGTCTTCTCCATAGAAGCTTGGAGAGCTCGCCAAGCTGCACTTTGCAATTTACGACGGTTCTCTTTGTGTTGTGCTATAATTGCATCAACAATAAAATCTCCGCTTGACTTTACCATGACAGGATCGTCAATCACCATTGGAAAATCTGCTAATATTCGGCGAATATTATTTTGACGCCTCTGTCGGTGTTTAGGTGATATAGAGTCTTGCACTGATGGAAGTGTATTATTCATCTCCGATGATATTGGATCAGAGGTTTCCGCCAAGGGGTCAACTCGTCCCTTTTTGATATTGTCAGAGGAAAGATGGACCCCCTGCCAACGAAGCTCACGTTTGGGTTGACCATCACTGAGGTTATGGATAGGTGCCGGCACAAATACAGAAGCATCAGCTCGAAGTTGAGTCGTTATATAGTGCGACTCGTTTTCAGAAGAAGACCCATAATCAACGATCGACCTCTTTCCTTCTTCCATAAGTTGACCATTTGGAGTTTCTTTTGCGAACTTTGAAGTTGATGATTGCAACATGTTTCTCTTTTTCATAACTTGTTGGGCAGATCTTGCCCCCAGCCCATTAGGAGAGCTTGGCGGTGCACTTGGCCTTGATGTGGATGACGAAGGCCCAAATGCACGAGGTGTTTTCTTCTTTGTGCTTATGTTCTTGACATGGACAGACCATTCTCCCAATGTCATGCGACGGGAGTTTGGCTTTGCTTCACGCCTCAGAACCGCACGTGAAGTTGGTGCCTTGTGCACATTATCAGAATGCGCTTTGAGAGTCATTGCTCTTGCTTTTGCTGCAGCTTTCCTCGCCCTCCTTTTGGCGGCCTTGGACACAACAGGAATGAAACCTTGTTCAGGTTTGGAGTTGACTTCTTGCTTGTGAACCAGCACCATCGGTGATGCGGCAGTGGTGTGGAGAGACTCAGCGCTACTTGTCGCTTGAAGGGGTCCCATGGGAACATCGATCCAGAGGGAACCCACACGGATGGTGATGAAGTCTTGAACACGGTGCGCCATGCTTGCCTTCATATAAGAAAACCATATGTGAGTTTTCTTGCAGGCATACATGTATATCACACTTTTTTTTTTTTTTGACATTTAGATCAACTACATATGCTGCGACCATGTTGGAACTCAAAGATGAGGGGAGAAGCAAGTCCCACCGGGCGTGCTAGAATCTGATGACGGGGAAAAATTTTAAACGCGGTCGCGGGCGACGTGCCTCCACGTCAAAAGAGACAAGTTTAAATTTAATTTAAATTTAAAGCATGAGAGAAAATAAATTTTAGGTATTGCGAGTTCATACTTTCATAATTCTTACATTTACATAAAAATTATGTTAATTATATCTTCGAAGAGAAAACCCCTGATTAAGAGTTCCAAAATAAAAGAAAATTACATAATTGTCGCAGCATATTGCTATCACAAAACTAGAAAATAAAAATAAATCTTCAGTCTCGTTGCCCTGGATGAATGCTTGACAAAGAACTTTATTTGATGCATTTCATATGCACATATGCAGATATGATGCATGACTTCCTTTGAGATTTATGAATATTATGCCCTTTTTTTTTGCAGATATGAGCATATTATTTGGGCATTGGTATATCACCAAGCGACTTTGACATTTTTCCACTTAGCAAATATTTTATATATACTCGTGGTGTAGCATGTCGTTAAACATGGCCCAAATATGTAGGCTGATTTATTTGATTTTAATTTAGACTTATCGAATAACTTAGCATATTTGGATGCACATGATTTTTTTTCTTAATATTTATGCATGGCATTTTAGTTTCACCACACATAGCAGCTAGACAGTTAAAGAAACTTAGCAAGGTGTAATACGTATACATTTCCATACAGTATTTGAATTTTGCCTGGACGTACTAGTTTAAAACTAGCGTATTTAATTTGTGACATTTCAATGATGTATACGCAGCAAAATGCAGTATGCACAAGTTACTTCGTTGGTGATATAACTAACTATTGGCCGGTATTTTTTTTAATGAGAGGGAAATTAGCCTGGGTGCTAATACACATGAAAAATTATCCATGCAGTTATGTACAATGCAAAGTACTGTGAGATTTACTTTGCCATGTTTTAGCAGAGCGCTCACGAAAGACTTGATGTTGACTAGGAGTAGAATATTGCCGGTTGACCGTTTTACTTTCAGATTAGCCGACGTATATGGTAATTTGGTAAAACGGATCATAACGCCTACCTGCCATGCATGTGCGTGGAATGCACTAGGATCTATGATGATTAAATTATTTCCATTGACGTTGATTATCACGATGTAAATTGGCCGGATGAAGTGTCGTAGTTTTGGATTACGCGACACATATAACTGTTACTTTTCAGGACATGTTTGATTTATCGTGTATCAATCATCATTTTGCAGATGCATGAATATAGCCTGCATGATTAGCACTACGAGCACTTTGATTTATATGCTCATCGTGCTGATATATACGCAACTGTTGCCGAACGAGTTTTTTTTATTATATTTTTTTAATCAGCCGACATGGATAGTAGTTTCTCCTGGTAGTTTTACCTTAGGGGAACCGAGGGGCTAATCATCTCGACTAGTTATGTTAGATGATGCAAGGGTATGTAATATGGCCTACGGAAAATGTAATTTGTTTCGCTTAGCAAATTTAGTTGCAACTCATGATGCACGTAACCGAAATATAAGTGTACCCCGACATGATTTTGTATATGCAGTCAGTAGACAATTTGACAATAACCACTGCCACGTTTAGCATTTTTTTTAATCTGATTTTTTTATAGCACTTTTTCTTGGTCCGTATCAAAGGACGAAACCAAAGAAACAAAATGCTTATCCCACCGTGGTTTGTACTCATTGGCTAAACCGACAAATGAGGTCTTCTTGTCACTGTTTGAGTCAAAGGATCTCAACAACAGCGGGACGGGAGGAATCGATTTCTGACTCATATCAAGAGTCCAAAGGATTAACAAGAAGAACACATGGTCGCAAACTTAAGAAGAGCGCTCCTTATTCTGATATGAAAGAACACGCAAGACGCCGACGACCTGACGAACCAGTTTATCACCTTGCTGTAGATGTCGTTGACGAGGATGAAGGCTGCGACCTGATGGGTGGTGCTGATGTGCGCGCGTTGTCTCCTTTGCCGACGAGGTGTATTTTGTGTGCGTATTGCGAGAGATGGCCGGAACTTGTGTATGTGAACGCACGAGATGGAGCAGCCTGGCGGCAGAGTTTTTTTCGGGAGCAGGGTTTTGCCGAGGCCTTCTGGTCTGGTATTTATAGGGCGAGATCATCAGCGGTTGGATTAGCGGGCATTTGGACGTGGCCAGCGGCAGCACGTGCGCACGTCCTGCAGTTCGTGCAAGTTGCTGCGGAGTGTGCTCAGGTTGCGCCGGCGTGCGTCGGTTGCTTCGGCCTGCCTCCATTCGAAAATGATTTGTTTATTCGCTAACCACAGCTTTAGGCGGCAACGGTTGTAAGCTTTTTGGGTCTTACGGATCATACATGCGCGCAGCTATTTGAGCCGTAACCAGGTGTGCTGATTACGTGATTAAAGCTCGGGCCTAATTAGTGTTCGGCCATGTTTGCTAATGGCCGCGTACATACGTACGTGGCTTGTTTGACTTAGTGGTGAGACTTCTAAGAGGTGTACGAGGTGTACGTATACATGTCATCATATGAAAATGATTATTATTTTTTTTAATTATTCATAGTTTGAAATATTTCTATTTTCGGTGCTCAAATACTAAACCAGGTGTGTTTATCTACATCTCGTCAGATGCTTTTATTTGTTTCACGATATGTGTTTAATTCATCGTGCATGAGAAATAATATTTTTCCTTTTTTTATGAATTTTGAAAATGAGTATTCTATTTTTTTGTTATTTGAATTAATCTTTATATTATATCTTCGGGCTGCCAAATTTTGTGTCAACAGTATCCATCCTTATCTATGTTTTCGTAGGTAAGTACTGTAGAAATTATAGAACACTTTGTAGCTGCTACAGTTATTTTCTCTGAACCGTTGGATATCGTATCGTCGTCTCCTCCACGCTGGTCTCTCTCTTTCTCTCTCTCTTTCTATCTCTCCCTTTTGTCATAGATAATTACGGGAATGTCAACGTGATGATATATACCTTGACGCTTCAAACCATAATCCAATGTCCCATGCAAGTACCAGAGAATGCGCTTGATTAAAGCATAGTGTGGCTCCCTCGGATCATACATGTGAAGACATACCTGCTAAACAGCATACGAGATGTTTGGCCGTAAGACATTGTAGAGCACCAGCTAGGCCATGGTAATGTATCGGATCAACGATAGGGGTTCCCTCAGTGCTAGAAAGCTTGCTGCATGTGTCAACAGGAGATCATGTGCATATTAGGCGAGCATCTCATACTTATCCTAACCGACTCATAGCAATATTGTTCGGGAGGATAAGCAGGAGGCTCAACCGAACCAGTGTGATGCAACAATATCAATGCTAAATGAGGATAAAGATCCAACTGAATTAGGTGGTCTGCCGGCCCTTGGTTCGTCAATTTGAAGGTAGAGAAACTCCAACAGATTGTGCAAAATGGAGTCCAAATTTTCTAGTTTTAGCTAGTCTGTAAAATAAAACACCCCTAAAAATCTAGAGTGAACCAATAGATTAGCTAAAACCTCACCAACCTCCATATATATTCAAATCCAGACGACACTCGGCCGCATGCTCGCTCGCTGTGATCTGTCCTTGCCCACACGCGCTCGAGCTTGCCGCGCGCGCCGCTCACCTGAACCGCCTCGCCGCCGCATTTGTCACGCTTAATTTTATGCTGCTGCAGGATGGGAAACACGAGCCATGGACATGGTGAGCGGGTGGCACAGCTAGCAAGGAGACGGGGGGAGTGCGACGATACCAATTGTTGGGATCGCTCACTATCTTTCTAAGCGCTCTTTTGGATCAAGGAAAATTTTTCTATTCTTTTTTTTTTTTATGAAATTGAACTGATTCCTATGAAATTACTACACAATTTCTGTGAAAATTTTGAGTTCCAAAGAAACTCTAAAGGCTCCTTTGAAATGCAGAAATTTTACAAAAATCAGTTCAATTTCACATAAAAAACGCATAAATAGAAAAATTTTCCTTCAATTCAAAGGAGGCCTAAGTGTTTATCACAAACAAGAACAGACACACTTGTTTTTCTTCTCTCTGGTGGACACACGCACCCAAAAACCCTAAGTGCCCGAAATCTCTTCGTGGCTTTGATCCGATGACTGGAGATCTCTCCATGCGTAACTAACTCCTGACTAATACTCACATTACTTAGCTAATGTGACTCGGCCTTGCCACGAACTGTGCGTGCCTCAGGCCACTAGCTACATGCCTGCTAACAGAAAACAACCATGTGTGCAAGACTTAACTCCAACAGCGACGAGGACGACTGGACGAGATTTGGTTTCGATTCGGCCAGAAAAAGGATGCTTAACTACAAGAAAACCTTTGGTCCATGACGTACAAATTTCTTCATACATCATTGAGAAAGGCTGAAGCGCGAAGCGTGAGACAGCTGGAGCGCGAATGAGAGCAGCCCCACGGCGGGAAGGAGAGATTGGGAGTGGGAAGCGGGCAGACATGCGGGGTGGTATATTTTGCCAGTTAATAGCTATTTTTAGCTTTGCAGATGGATTGTTGCGGGGAGACGTTGGGCCAAGACGGATTGGACGATCTCTTTGTATATAAGGGGGTTGGAGCGCTGGTTATACGTACATGAACAGAAGGAATTTGGAGAGTCAGCATTATTTGAAGACGTGGAGAGTTTGAGAGGAGAGAAGAATGGCGAGTCAAGGTGTCGCCTCCATGTTCGCTACGGCAATTCTTTTCGCGGTCTTTGCATCCATCCCCCAAAGTAATTACCTCTCTCTCTCTCTCATATATTTTCGAAAAATGTTTACATATGATATAGTTCGGCGCATGACCAAAAATTAGAAAACATGCATCCTTAACATCAAGGTAACCGTAAATTCCCAAGAAACGCTGACAACCCTCCAATACACACCTCTATCAACAGCAAGGGCGATCAATTAATTTCTCTTCCATTAATTTCTCCTCTCGTAGTTCATACAGATGATAAAAGGTAACTTTTTTACATTTCTTCTCTCTCGACCGTATCTCATGGTAAAAGAGGATTAATGACAGGTGTGGATTCGATCGGGGTGTGCTACGGCATGAGCGGCGACAACCTTCCGCCGCCGAGCGATGTCGTCGACATGTACAAATCGAACGGCATCACTGCAATGCGGCTGTACGCGCCGGTCAAGGAAGCGCTGGAGGCCGTTAGCGGAACGGGCATTGGCGTCGTGGTCGGTGCGCCCAACGACGTGTTGGCGAAACTCGCCGGCAGCTCCGCTGCGGCCGTTTCCTGGGTTCGCAACAACATCCGGGCGTACCCCAAGGTCTCCTTCCTGTACGTCTGTCTCGGCAACGAGGTCGCCGGCAGCGCCACGAAGAACCTTGTCCCGGCCATGGTGAACGTTCGCGCGGCACTGATCGCCGCCAAGCTTAACATCCCCGTGACAACGTCGGTGTCGCAGGCCATCCTTGGTGGGTACAAGCCACCCTCCCAAGCCGACTTCACCAGCGAGGCGCAGGGGTTCATGGGCCCCGTCCTTCAATTCCTGGCGCGGACACGGGCGCCGCTCATGGCCAGCATCTACCCCTACTTCACCTACGCCGCCAACCCATCCGGCTTGGATCTCGGCTACGCGCTCTTCACCGCTCCCAAAACCGTCTTGCAGGACGGCCGCTACGGGTATGAGAACCTCTTCGACGCGACCATCGACTCCTTGTACGTGGCGATGGACAAACACGGCGGCTCCGGCGTGCCGATTGTTGTGGCGGAAAGCGGATGGCCGTCAGCTGGTGGCATCGCAGGGACGCCGCAGAACGCAGCTATCTACAATCAGAACCTTATCAACCACGTCGGCCGGGGAACGCCACAGCACCCGGGAGCCATCGAGACGTTCGTGTTTTCCATGTTCGACGAGGACATGAAGGAGAGAGGCGTGGAGCAGAACTGGGGTCTTTTTTTCCCCAACAAGCTGCCCGTCTACCCAATCAACTTCAAGTGAAGCTAACTCCAGCTCTACGCATTCCGATCCAAACCACTGTATTTCGTGCGTCCATGAGTACGTTTACGCATGCTGCATGCGTACCGGGACCGGGAGATTATATATTATAATGACCATGTGTGGTCAAAGACAACCTGTGCGTGATGAATAATTTTCTTGTATTCCATTGATGATATATTTAATTCGTTGCAAATTTATTAAAAACTAGCATGGTTTGCTCTCTGGGGCATGTTTGTTTACAGTGACATTGGCGAAGGCAGGTGGGCCGCGGCCCACCTGAAATTTAGAAAATGAGCTGATTTTAACACCGTAGATCTACTGTAGCTAAGCTACATCACTCCAAGCCCAATAGTTTTCTTCTTTGCGGCCCACCTTACACTTGAACTGTAGCTCTGCCAATGTACAGTGGTGTGGGCGACAGACCGTGTGCTTCTTTTTTTCTTTATTTTTCTTTTTTTTAAAAGGAAAGACCAGGTGCTTCTCACCGTAATGTCAACGGTACCTTCGCTGCTGAAGTTAGGTCAACGATACACGCCCATGCAAGTTTGTTTTTAATTACAGCCACATCCATTCTACTAATGATAAATCAAATAATAACAAAATTTTACATATTTAAACAAATTTTTTAATAAAATGAATGATTAAAATTGATGTTAAAAATCAATGGTGTTAATAATTTAAAATAAGAGAAAGTATTAAACTGATAACCTCTGGAATTGATTGTCCACCTGTGTAATGATGATATGAACTCGTGATTTGATGCGCATACATGTCATTTAATTATTTAGAGCAGATCATTTGTTATTAGAATCGAAACATTATATCACATCAGACAGCTCTCAGACCATCCAGGCCACCTTATAGTCGATGCCATGCACCCACACAAGTATTCAGCTTTGAATGGATATAGAAAGGATTTTTTTCTGCACTTTTATGTACTAACTCCTTTTTTAAATTGATGTCGTCATTGATTTTTAACATCAATTTTGATCATTTGTTTTATTTAAAAAATTTGTTCAAATATGTAAAATTTGAAGTTGAGATTTAAGATAAATCTAATTATAACAAAATATATGATATTTATAAAAAAATTGAATAAGACGAATAGTCAGAGTTGATGCTAGAAGTTAATGACAACATCACTTTATGAACGGAAAGAGTACATTTTGATCATGGTACTATATTTTTTTCAAAAATAAAGAATCATGCTGCTGCAATGAACAAATAAGATAATGAGGATCATGTTAGGCTTTCAGCCTAGTGGTTGAGGAGCTTTAATAGCACTCATTAGGCCTTCTTCTTAGAATCAGCAAATCAGCCGATATATAACTTAATATTTGTGAATCATTGATATTGGCTGAAAATCAAAGTCTGAAACACCAACATGGAAAAGAGGAGAGAGAAGAATAGCCACCTTCTCACACAGGGTCCGCACGGCACCTAAGTTCTAAGGGTTTTTTTTTTCAGCTTCTCAGCTGGCTTTTTCAGTTGAAAAGTTAAAAACTGCGAAGCTAAAACAAATAAGATTTTGAAAAGCTTGTTTTTGAATGTTGAAAAGCTAGCTTTAACACAAATGAACTAAAAACTGAAAAGCTCACTAAAAGATGCTTTTCTACTTTAGTGTGCAGAAAAACTAAATGTATATTATAAAAGTCAATATCTAAATTTTATCGGTTAGCTTTTTAACTAACCACCAGCCAACTTTTCTAAAAGCTCAAAAGCTTTAGCTCAAACAAAGATGACCTTAATACGCAATTTGACGACAAAGTTAGATCATCAACATACAATTAATTCAATCAACAGAATCGGTTGAGCTAGCACACAGAAGAGCATATGATTTATACAAGCTACAGACACACTTTTGGGATTGGATTTCGTTTCAGTTTGAGGATATTCATGATTGTAATAATAAAAATTGGGGCCAGACTATTTTTTGGGCGACTGAAAACAAAGCAATTTTCAGTCGATGGATGCTGATCAACCATGTACTTCCTTCCTCCCACATTTTACCCTACGGCCCTGTTTATTTCTCCAAATTATATAATTTAGATTATAATCTGAATACACTACTGTAATCAATCGGTTTCTCAAGGAAATTTTTTTTACCCTAAGGTTTTCTACAATTTTATAGGGATAGATTATTTCTCTAGGGTTTACAAATAATCTAAGGAAAATTTAACTTTTCCTTAGGGTGTATTGCAAATCATAGGGAACTCTGAACCTCTTTCCCCAGGAGACTTTTAAGTTCCTAGGGAACCAACACTATCCCTACGGCATTCTAAGTTTCCTAGGGAAATACTAGTACTCCGGCGTGCATTTCAAATTTCCAATCTCTCTCTCCTCTCTCTCTAGCCTCTTCAATTAAATATCTCTGCTTGTCCTGTTTCTCACATCGCCAGGGCGCCGTTGGCTTTCAGCGAGCGGCACAAGGCGCAAGGCGGCGCCAGCGGGCGGCACTGCAGCGGCGCCGGCGGATGGTCTCAGGCGGCGGCGCAAGATGAGCGGCAGCACAGCGGCGCAGGCGGACGGCTTCGAGCTGCGGCAGGAGCGGCCTCAGGCGACGGCGCAGGCGGACGGCTCTGGGCGGCGAAGGGCATGAGGGTTTGGGCGCACCTGCGGGCAGCTTCGAAAGGCGGCGCAACCGGCGGCTGTAGGATGGCGGATTCGGCGAACGGCAGGGGTGCAGCGGTGGTGGTGTCTTCGGCCGACCGGTGACTGGCTAGCGGGTAGCGCAGCAGCGACGGCGACTTCGTCTTCGGCGGACCGGCGAGCAAGAGCAGGCAGAGGCACGGGGCGGCAGCACAGCGGGGCAGCAGGCACGGCGGCTGCGAATGATGGTCGACGGCGAGCAGTGCAGCGGTGGGCGACGCTGTTGCGGGCTACGACGTGCGGGAAGCGGCACGGCTGCTGCAGGCGACGGCGAGAAGCGGGCGGCGCGGCTGCGAATGGCGACGGCGAGCACGGGCGGCGCGGCTACAGGCGGCGGCGCAGCTGCAGGCGACGGCGAGCGATGCGGCTGAGGGCCACAGCGAGCGGCGGGCGGCGTGGCCACAGACTGGGCGGCCCGCGGACGACGTTGACGGCGTGTGGATGTAACGGCGTCGTAGTCTTTTTTTTTAATGGGGCCCACTAAGTTTCCCTCCGAAACGGTTTTGTAGGGAAAGTTTTTTTCCCCTATGATTTTCCTGGAAACCGTAGGGTACATTTGAGTATTTCTTAGGGAAATTTTTTTCTTAGAGTTTTTTGGCTTTTCTCTGAGATGTTGTGTCCTAGAGAAATATGTCGATTCCAATAGTGATATTATGGTCTTGTTTAGTTTTGTTTATAAGTGGCTTATTAGTCAAAATAAATAATAATCTCATAAAACATCTTGCTTATTCTCTCTTTTCCTAACAGTTGCTTTACAGATTTAAACTACAATAAGCGTAAAGTGAGAAATGAAAAAAATCATCACTTAGCTTATAATTAAGTGTGGCTCACAAAATTTTTCTCAAAATAAGGCTTATATAATCTGAATTATAATTTAAAAATAGATGGTAATGATGGGTAGTTGTTTTGTATGGATAATTGGTCTTTTGTAGATTATAATCTAAAGTAAACACCTAATGAATAACTTATAAGATTATAATAATTTGATCTTGAGATTAAATAAGCTGCGAAAATAATCTACCATGTTTATTTACGTCTACAGATATAATCCAAACAAACAAACCTCACGAAATTACTAGAAGACGAGGAAGGTTTACATTTACGCAGAAGTCAATTAATATAAAATAAGGGGAAGGGTTTACAGTTCCAAGCTAGCCAAGGAGGGGAAATTTAATATGATCGACCCTTCAACTGCATGCACATTATACAGACACAGCAAACTCTGGCGCCTCGAGGCCAAGCTCTTCTTTCATGACGCAGTTCATGAACCAGTCACTGTTGTACTCTTTTTGTTTTTAAATTTTTGTCGCTGTTCGCTTAAAAATCAACTTTAATCATTCGTTTTATTAAAAATAATTTAATAAATATTATATATTTTATTAAAATCTACTTTATTATTAAAATTATTTTAGTCACACATTTTATTTTTTTAGATTTATATTAATTTTTTGAATAAAATAAATAATTAAAATTGATGTTAGCTAGAAGTCAACACCGACAAGTTCGTCTCCTCTTAACGCGCCAAGAAAATGGTTTCGGTTTTAAAATATTGACATAGTGATTTTTAAAATCAATTTTGACTATTCGTCTTTTTTAAAAAATTATCTAAATGTGCAAAAGTATTATTTGTGTTTGAAATGTCACTAATGATAAAGTAAATTATAACAAAATATATTATATTTATCATAATTTTTTCATCAATATGAATAATCAAAGTTGATTTTAAAAGTTAATAATGTAATACTTTTTGTGGGAAAGAATCCAAATGAATACATTTTGCAGGACGGAGGTAGTACGAGACAAGAGCTTTCTGAATGCTAATACTGAATGAAGCATTAGCACTCATGAAGGATTTTATTATGTCTAATGTATAAAATTCAAGTTGCAAGAGGTATTATCACAGGCGGAGCCAGGGGAGGCCAGCCTGGGCCGTGGCCCCCTTGCCTGTGTGCAACTTCACAAGAAGTTATAGTTAAGTTCAAAATTATTCCTATTAATTAGACTAGCTAACACAAATAATGATGTTGCAATTATATGAAGGTGCAGCTGGCTCTCTAGCTTGTGCTCTCCATCCAGCCTAATCTACTTCGCTTGTCTACTATTTTCTACGTTCACTTTTATTTGTCATTCTATCACTTAAAATTTGTCCCTAAATACTCTGTACTTGTTATTTTTACTTTCCAACACGCTTTTATCACTTTTTAATACATTTTTTCTCTTTTCAATATATTTTTCTTTCTTTTTAATATTTTATTCTTAATTCTCGTGTTCGGAACTCGAATGACAATTAAAAGTGAAGGGAAGTACTATATTTATCATCATTGATTTGTAATAAGTATGAGTGCATATACACCTGTCTGATCACATCATATATATGGTCACTGCTTTTCACTGTGCATGCCGCCGGTCACAAGGGTTTGTAATCAATTATCTAAGCAGTTTATCTCCTTGAAAGTCAAGAGACAACAACATAACAACTTTAAATATGCTTGCTAGTCGAACGAGCTTAATTTTGCAAACTATAGAAAACTTTGCTAACCGGCCCCTACTTCATTTTGTGTCTGGCACCTCCACTGGCATTAACGCGAACCCGTATACCCGTCCCGCAAAATTTATGTTTGTGGCTCTTGTGGATCTACGATATATTATTCGCGATTTAACAGTCATCCGCCCGCAAAGCCCATTGGATAAGAGGGTACATTCACAACAACTCGCAAAAGTCTGCCACTTTATTATGCTTATTCTACTTATACAAATTTACATGAAATTGCTTACTATTATTTAGAATATTTTCAACAAATTTTAGTCAAATTTACATGAAATTGCTTTAACTTTAAACTCACAAGAAAAGTAAAAAAATATGACTTTAAAGTTACTAATATTTTTGAATTAGGTGTATATGTAATACACTACTAGAAAAACAATTTTTCCAGATGGACCTAAAGGCATCTATATATACGAATTTTCATTCCACATCTATTCTATAGCCTATAAAAATCACAATTTATTCAGACGTAAAATGAGAATCGCCTGCATTAGAGCGGGTGGCCTAATAACAACCGCTTGCACTAGAGCTCCCTAATGCAGGCGAAGAGTTAAGTCCCCCTGTCAGTACCGTTAATTTTACGAAATAAAAAAAAAATGCTGCGGGCGGCTGTTTCGGGCTGGCCCTCGGCTCCCGATCCCAGCTCGCCCACGCTGGTGTTGGTCTCTCAATGATTTTGCACCTACAACACACACCTAGCCGACCCCTGACCGACCTCTAGAACTCACTCTCGACTTCTTACGCTTGAAGATGAACAGTGCGCAATGAAAAAGCAGAGACAAACACACACGAACTGACCGAGTGAATTGCATGTCTTCTTGCTTCAATATTTATCAAAGAAAAGCCTTTGGGTTTTATACACACACTGAAAGTGTAGTAATAAATTTTTACAACTACCAACTACTCTATCATACAGTACTGTACACCAACTGACTTCAGCGTCCACGTCTACACTGCGCACGTCGCCTGTCACACGTCGCCGTCTGCGCTGCTACAGTAGAGTCCCGTCGGGCCGTCTCGTCTCCTTGGAAACTGCCGAAGGAGTAAAAACGGAGCATCAAGGTTGTTGTATCCAACAATCTCCCCCTAACCATGCTACTCCTCAGCCACCTTGATCACGTCGACCCGAGACCGAGCCTCTAAGAATCGGACGTGCCCAAGTGACTTGGTAAGAGTGTCCGTGAGTTGCTGATCGATTTCGATGAACTCAAGGACAATTCGCCCTCCCTCGACGCAGTCACGGATGAAGTGATACCTCACGTCAATGTGCTTGCTGCGGTCGTGAAGGAAGGGTTCTTGCATAGGGCGATGATGGACTTGTTGTCCACCATCAGGGTCGGTGCTTGCAGCTGCTCTCCTGAGAGCTCGCACAGCAGCTGATGGAGCCACACACCCTGACATGCAGCTGTCGCCGTAGCAATGTACTCCGCCTCGCACGTTGAGAGAGCCACCATTTGCTGCTTCTGGGCCTGCCAACTGATGGGGTTGTGCCCCAGGTAGAACACGATGTTGGTTGTGCTCTTCCGGTCTTCGATGTCGCTGCTCATGTCACTGTCGCTGAACCCGGTCAACTTCAGTGAACCTCTGCCGGTCCTACGGTACTGGAATCCATAGCCTTGCGTCCCTACGATGTAGCGTAGGATCCTCTTGACAACGGCGAGCTGATCCTCCCTCGGATCTTGCATGAAACGGCTCACGAACTCCACGGCGAACGCAATGTCCGACCGTGTGTTCACCAGGTAGCGCAGCCCACCGACGATGCTTCGGTACCAAAACGCATCAACGGTCGGCGCTGTGCTCCTTTTCGACAGCTTCAACCGATCCTCCATCGACGTCTGTGCTGCCTTGCACTCCAAAAGGCCTGCCCTCTCCAAGAGCTTCGCCGCGTAGGCGAACTGAGAGAGCTCGATGACTCCTCTCACCTGCATCACCTTGATGCCCAAGTAGTAGGATAGCAACCTCAGGTCACTCATCCTGAACAGAGACGTCATCTGCTGCTTAAACGTCTTGATGTCCTCCTTGATGCCGGTGATGATAAGATCGTCGACGTAGACTCCGACAATCAACGTGCTCCCCCTGGAGCGTCGTGTGTAGAGCGCATGCTCATTTACACATCTGGTGAAGCCAAGCTTATTTAAGTTTGCGTCCAACTTGGCGTTCCACGCTCGCGGAGCCTATCGGAACCTGTACAGCGCCTTTCGCAGCCAGAGCACCTTATGCTCTTCACCCTTCTCAACGAAGCCCAGTGGTTGTTCTACGAACACCTCCTCGGCTAGCTCTCCGTTGAGAAATGCTGACTTCACGTCCATGTGATGGACCTGCCAGCCTTTCTCCGCCGTCAACGCCAGCATGAGTCGAATGGACTCCATCCGCGCAACTGGCGCGAACACCTCGTCGAAGTCCACTCCTTCTCGTTGCACGTACCCCTTGGCAACTAGCCACGCCTTGTGCTTCACCAGCTTCTCATTGGCATCATGCTTCACCTTGAAGACCCACTTGAGCCCGATCGGTCGACAACGGGTCAGCGGATCCACTAGCTCCCAAGTGCGGCTCTCTTCAATTGAACGCTTCTCCTCTGCCATGGCCTTCTACCAGCATGGGTCGCGTTCGGCATCTGCGAACGTACTTGGTTACTCGACAGTCACCGTCAGCAGTTGCTACGCTGCATTCCACCTGAGTCCCCGATACCTCAGCGGCCCTTCGTCTTGCGCCGCATCAAGGTCGAGAGAGCGGTCGAGAGGTGGCGACACGAACCTTGGTCTCACTGTCGATCTCCCCGACCAAGAAGACCCTAAGCTTCCTATACTCGCGGCGTCTGAGTCGCTCGACCGACCCTCAGACGTCGACCCTCCACACTGACCCCGGCCCTCGGGCCTTAAGTCACGCTGGAGTCCTCCTCCCTTGTATCGCGCCGACTGTCGCTGCGCCGACCGTCCGACCTCTGGCCGCACCGACCCACGGACCTGGAGCCGCTCTGCCAACCGGATTCGAGTCCTCCTGACTTGCTGATCCCGAGCTCCGCCGACCTCCAGTCCCGGCATCGCGTCGATCCTTAGTCGCAGCTGAGTCGCGCCGATCTTCAGAGTCAGATTCCTCTCGACTCGATGACCTCGACCCTTGGTCGCGTCGACCCGTCGGTCGCTTCCTGCGTCGACTCTTAGAGTTCGGGCCTTGCTCCGCCAACTCTGAGTCGCGCGGTGTGACTGATCCAGAATTGCGCCGACTCCGACCGTCCGAGCCCTCTGGCTATGCCGACCCCGGTTCGTGCAGATCACTGGCATCGCCGCGCTCAACTCCCCCTGAAGCTGAGCCCACCTCCTCTATCTCCGAGGAGTGCTCGAAAGAGAAGGAGCTCCGTGAGCCTACCTCTCCTTCATCAACACTGGTCTTCGATCAGTTTCAGTTTGCCGCCTTGTTGAATACGACATCTCAAGAGATATGCATCCTCTTTTCGTCATGGTCATATAGGTGATACGTCTTACTCCCGGCTTCGTAGCCAAAGAACACCATCTTGGTGCTCCTATCATCCAATTAGCCGAGGTGTGGTTTCACCATCTTGACATGTGCCACGCAGCCGAATGTCTTGATGAAGGACACATCTAGGCTTCCTCCCGTGCCAAGCCTCGAAGAGGGTCTTTCCGGCTACGGCTTTGGTCAGCGAGCGGTTGAGGATGAACACCGCCGTGCTCATCGCCTCACTCCAGAACGCCGCCGGTATATCCTTAGTCTTCAACATGCTCCTGGCCATGCCGACGATGGTCTGGTTCCGTCTCTCCGCAACACCATTCTGCTGCGGCGAGTATGGTGCCATGAGGTGCTGCTCCACGCCCTTTTCGCCCCAGTACCGACCAAACTCCACCCAGGTGAACTCTCCACCCCGGTCGGTCCTCAGCATGCGCAGTTTTCGACCCATCTCGGTCTCAACCCGCGTCTAGAACTCTACGATGGCTCTGGAAGACTCATTTTTGGTGGTGAGCAGTCGTAACCATATGTACCGACCGCAGTCATCCACCAGAAGAAAGAAGTAGCACCGACCCCCATATGTCGGCGGGGTGATTGGCCCACATATGTCGCCGTGCATGAGGTCCAGAAGACCCTCGGCACGGTACGTCGCCTTGCATGAAAACGACTCTTCGATGCTTTCTGGCAAGGCAACTATCGCACTGCTCCCCGACATGCTCGATCGTGGGAAGGCCTCGCACCATATCGTGCCGACCTAGCCTTGCCGGCGCATCAAAGCTGATGTGGTCAAAACGCCCATGCCACAGCCACGCATCGTCACCAAGCCTCGCCGCCAAGCACACCGGCTGTGTCACCTGGAGTTTGGTGGTGTAGAGACGGTTCCTCCCGCAGTTCACCTTAAGCAGCAACCATCGTTCTCGGTCTCTGACGCGGAGGACCTTATCTTCGAGCAATACCTAGCACCCTCGCTCGTCCAGCTGCCCGAGGCTTACAATGTTGGTCTTTAGACGTGGGATGAAGTAGACTCCGGTCAACGCGCGGTGCTCGCCACTCCGACCCCTGAAAACCACCGTGCCTTGTCCATCAATCTTCATCACTGACCCGTCTCCGAACTTGACCGACCCTGAGATGGCGGAGTCAAGCTCTGTGAAGACCGCTTTGTTGCCCGTTATGTGGCTGCTCGTCCCTGAATCGAGGTACCAGACGTCCTCGACGGCGTCTTCCTCTCTTCCAAGGTGAACATGAGCTCGGACCTCATCCAGCTCAAGTTCCCGATACTCTCCGTCCTCTAGGACGTCCCTGAGAGCACAAAATTGTGATAGCAGCAAAGGCGAATCTTGCTTGCCCTCTTCCGCCAGATAGGCCTTCTCCTTTCGCTCTCGGCCCTGACAAGTGCGCCCCTGACTTCTGCGATCACGGCGCTTGGGCGCACGGCAATCACGTGCCCAGTGCCCCTTCTTGCCACAGTTGTGGCACTCGTCGTCGACGCATGGGGCGGGTCTACCACTCCTTGACTTGCCTCTACCACGCCCGCTCCGACCGGAGGTGGACGGGCTGCCCGCCTGCTCTCTGCAGCGCGCACTCCATTCTTCCTCCGTTAGCAGCAGCCTGCTGTTAGTACTTGCCGGTGTTGCTGCCGCGGCGCAGTCTTCGACCACCTTCAACCTCTCGGTCACGTCCTCCAACGTGAGTTCTGAGAGGTCGAGCAGAGTCTCAATCGAGAAAGCAATCTGTTCGTACTTTGCCGACACAACCCGCAGGTACTTCTCGATAACCCGCTGCTCAGCGATCTCATCACCGAGTGCCGCTGGCTCCGCCACCAGCAAGGTGAGTCGCAGTGTGAAATCCTCCACGAACTCGCCATCACGAAACGTGATGTTCTCGTACTCCTTCTGGAGCAGCTGCGCCTTCTTCTTGGCTCGGTCCGAGCCTACACGCATCGATGCGAGCTTCTCCCAAGCCTCCGTCGCTGTCTTCGCTATCTTCAAAATGAAGATTGAGATCTGGCGTCACCTCGTGAAGAATCGCATCCAACGTTAGCTTGTCCTCCGTGTCGTCGTCGGTGCCAAACTCAACGGTGACCCACAAGCCACGTGTTTGAAGCATCACCTTCATCAACACTGCCCAGTTGAAGTCTTCGTGCGTGTAAACGTAGGATAAGTGATGACGCCGCGGAACTTTCTCACAGTATCGTGGACAACGACCTTGCGCACTCGGAGCGGTCCTTTCTACCGCGCCGCTCTACGCAGCCACGGCGCTGAGGAGAGCGCTCAGGTGTCCGCACCAGTGAACCCACTGGATAGAAGTCTTTCGACGTGTCTACCATCACTGCTGGTGCTCAACGTGAGCTTCGATACCACTCGTCGATCTCTCAATGATCTTACACTTACAGCACACACAGCCGAGCCCTGAAATTCACTCTCGACCTCTTACGTTTGAAGATAAATAGTGCGCAACAAAAAACAGAGACAAACACACGCGAACTAGCCAAGTGAATTACCTGTCTTCTTACTTCTATATTTATCAGAGAAAAGACTCTGAATTTTATACACACGCTATAAATGCAGCAACAAATTTCTATAAATACCAACTAATCTATCGTACTATACTATACACTTTTTTAGTTCAGCCTCCACGAATACACTGCGCACGTCGGTCGACGCCTACGCAGCTACAGTATAGCTACAGTAGAGTCACTTCAAACCGTCTCGTCGCCTTAGAAAAGAGTAAAAACGGAGCGGCAGAATTGTTGTCTCCAACAGCTGGTCGCCGCCGGGCCGCGTCCGGCCCTTGGCTTGCCTCCACACCCCGCGCCGCCGCCGCGGCTCCACGGGCCTCACCGAGCGCCGTGCTCCATGAGCCTCGGCGCCGCTCCACAGTCCTCAGCCGCGCGCCGCAGCACCCCGTAACTGAATGCCGAGGCCCCCGGCTCGCCCCTGTACCTGCGCCGCCGCCGTCGACGCGCTTCTGCGACTCGCCAGGGACAGCACCTGCGCCGCCGCAGGACGACGCCAACGAGGCCCCCGAGGAGGAGGAAGAGGACGACGTCGAGGAGGAGGAAGTTGCCGTGGACGAGGAGGAGAGGACGACGCCGACGAGGAGGAAGTTGCCGCGGACGAGGCCCCCGCGCCGGCCATCGCCCCAGCGCACCGACGCCGATGCCTCGCACCGCCACCGCCACCCTCCGCGCCGCGCCGTCGTCTGCGAGGGGGAGAGAGGCTGCAGAGGCCGGGGCGCGGAGGCCGGGGACGATGAGGCGGCGCTCTAGAGGTCGGGGTGGGGGGCGAGATCGACGAGGTCGAGGAAGCGGCGCGCGCAGGCGACGGCCCCCTCGCTGCGCGCTGGAGGTCGCCGGTGGCGGCGGGGAGCTCCTCGTCCCCGTCGTCGCCTGGCGCGAGGCGTGGCCCCTCGGCCGTGAGAGACAGAGAGAGAGAGAGAGAGAGAGAGAGAGAGACGGAAAGAGCCTGAGAGAGATGAGAGGCGCGCTGACGAAGCGCCGTGCAGTGCCGTCAACTCCCCAGCGCGCTGCCGCCGTTGACGCCATGCCGCCGCCGAGGATGAGGGAGGTGAGCGGGAGCGGGCATGAGAGAGAGAGAGGAAGTGGAGCATGAGAGAGAGGGGCGTTGGGATCGAGACGGTGCGGCTTCGCGTGAGATTTAATGCAAGCCGACCGGTTCGGATCCAATTCGAAAGAACAGAGTGATCTCATTGGACGACGGGAGAAGTCAGGATTGATGACGTGGAGTAAACACCCACCAAGCTTTTGTGCACCCGGGTTGCAAAGGACACCGCTGCAGTATTGCGTTCGGCTGTTCTAACGTCGCTGCATTATGAAAACAATTTTTGCGGGTGGTGTCTTACGAGAGCCGTTTGTATTAAGAGTATTTTGATTTTTTCGGGTCCACCAGCTATTAAGTACGACGGACTTTTGTTGAAAACCGACTGCATTTGTCGAAAGGTGTCGGGACAAATGCTTATTGTAGTAGTGATAATAGATTGGTAAATTGTGTGTTGAGTGCATAAGTTATTAGGTTCTCACGTATATTTTTTCTATATAAAACGACGGTTCACAGATTTTTGTAAAACTTGCATACTTATTTACGGTTTATAATGCGGCTCGCATATGCAACGACATCCGCCTCACTTGCAACTTGACATGAAATCATTATCTTCAATAAAATATCACAAGAGACAGTATCATAGCGGAAGGTCAGCCTGGTGTAAAAGGACTTATACATTCGAAAAACAAAATAGAGTTGCATTGAGAAGGATATGGTATCTAGATGATTCATTATAAGTTAAGTTTGGAAACATAGTATAAGAAACCGGCACAAATTAAAGCAGTATCCTGTTCTGACTTGTGAGATGGATTTGAGAACATCAACATTAGGGAGCCACGTCATTCTATTTCTTCTTGTATCGCCACCAACAAGGCGGGATTTCCGCGCCGTAGGGCGGTAAATTAGAGTCGGTGACCAGAGTCCCGCCCATCGTACGTCGCGCCGACTCGGACTCGCGCGTCCTCCCATGTCTATGTATACCCCCGCAACCACGCGACCAAAACATACGATCGCATCCCCCAAACTCCATATCAATATATCAGCGCGATCCCGCGAGCGCTTCAGATCGAGTTCTCG
>BCLG01002190.1:64764-77300 GCA_001602295.1 Zoysia matrella
CGCAGTGGGAGAAGGACTTCTGCGAGTCCCAAGGCGTGGCGTGGAAGAAGGTGACGGATCCGGACGCGGGCCTCAACGCCGCCGACCCCGACGACGCCGTCGCGCGCTGGGACGACTCGGGCGCCGTGCAGGCGCTGCTCGACGCGAAGAAGCGGTACTGGGCGGAGATCAACGGCGGCCTCGCCGGCGCGCCGCCGCTGCCCGACCCGGACATGTACAGCGACAAGGTTGACGAGGACGGGTGCGGTTACGTGGACCCCGAGGCCGACGCCGAGTACGAGGCGGCGCTGCGAGACATGGAGAAAGCGTGGGACGAGAACGCCGAGCTGCAGGTGGCCGTGCGGCGCGATGACTACGTTCCCGTGGCCACCGGCTGGGACGTCGACACGTGACGAGATACATGCACGTGATTTATTCTAGCTACTCATCGATCTAGCTAGCTCTGTTCCGTGGTCATTTCTTCCTCCTGATGGATCGATCCGCTGCTTCATGTAATGTAATGTAGTGTTTCATAATTAAATATCAAGATCGACTCACTAATTCTTTTCTTGTTCACAATTCATACCGACGTTCAAGGATCTAAAGATCTGTTAGCGTGTAGGCTAAAGATCACACAATCATTGTTTCCTTATATATGCTACTACTTGAGGTTGCCCGGTTCTTGATCCATGAAAAAAAAAATATAGGGCTAAGACGTTTAGCAGATGCATCTAAAACAGCTAATAGCAAAAGTTTAATGGGGCTATAACAGTCTGTATAGAAGATATAAATAGTACTATGAAGACAAATAGCTTAGCATATCTTATACTCTCTCCGTTCTTAAATTGATATCGCTGTTTAATTCTAACATCAACTTTGATTATTTGTCTTATTTAAAAAATTTTGATAAATATTATATATTTTGTTATAATTTGAATTATCATTAGAGTTATTTGAATCACAACTCTGAATTTTGGATATTTGAATAAATTTTTAAATAAAACAAATGATCAAAGTTGATGTTAAAAATCAATAGTGACATTAATTTTAAAACGGACGGAGTATCTGCTATAGCAGGCTATAGCTATAGCCGGAGTTTTTTTTTCCCTGGATCTTGATACGTTGCTTAATTTTGTGTGTGCTCGATTATTCATCAAAGAAAGAGAACAGAGGGTTCTGATCAGAGATATCGGCCGAAGCGTCGTCCAAGGGATGTGCACGCGCAACAATCTCATTTGTGCATGCATGGTTAAAAATGGAAACTAGTTACTACCTCTGTTTCAAACTAAGTATAAGTATTTCTAGATTTAGATAAACTATACCTTTTATGAAAGTTTATTTTATGATAAATTCTAAAAATATATTTTTATATTATAAAATATTATTAATCATATATTATTAATGGTCAAAGTGATAAAATTTTAATTTTGACTAAATCAAAAAATATTTATATTTTGAAATGGAGAAAGTAGATTAGATAGGTGCAGCTTGGGTTCTAGAATTCACGATGGTTATTGGATATAGCATTGATCTTTACCCATACAACCTGCTGAGCAGTCTAGTTACCGGATACACATCTTCATGATCATCTTTTTTGTTTGCGTTCAAGAAAATTCGAAAACTATTATTCATGAAGTATCACTCGCATATATTTGTTTTTCATATTTACTTTTGTACCGTGAACTGAAATCTTTGAGTCGACAAAACAGAGCAAGCAGAAATGACGAGGATTTAGGGTGCTAGGATTTTAGGGGGTTGCAGGGGAAGGATTGGCTGCTGCCGGAGCTGATTCAGTGTTTTTCTGAGGAAGCGAATGAAGTAAAAAATAGAGTGGGCGGGAAGCGGTGGAAAAAATGAACGCGTGCAGGGACCAGATTATTTTTTTTTCTAAATTTTTATTTCTGGAGTCACCGCGCTTTTTTTGCTTGCATCTGGGCTGGTCAGAACAGATCCCCAGTTGTTACTTAGAGGCCGGCTTGCGCGGACCCCCCCCCCCCCCCCCCCCCCCCCCCCCCACGGCGAATGCAAAGAAAACGCGATCGCAGATGCAATCCATTCCAGTCATTCCATATGATCAAGTGATAGTAGCTTTCAGACTGTTTTTTTTTTTAACTCCTGTTATACAAACATGATTTCAACACCATAATTATTCGGCCTGTCCGTTCACGGCGGCGCCGGCGGCGAGCAGCCGATCGAATCACGGGCACTTGGGCCCTCCGCGCTTGGTCTTCCAGTTGTTGTAGCAGGGGCAGGACTCCTTGTCGCCGTAGGTGCCCGCGGGCACGCACAAGCACGTCGCGCAGCACTTCCGGCAGAAGAGCATGCAGGGCTTCCAGTACGCCGTCGCCGCGCCGCGCACCGCCCGCCGCACTCTGTTCGCCGTCGTCAGCTTTCTTCATGCACGATGCCATGGACGGAGAGAAAGTTCAGGCGTGTACGTACCTTGGGGGCGCAGGCTGCCCGGAGTGACACCGTACTGCAGAAATCAGAACCGAAACAACGGAGGTCAAAACGAGTTTGGGGTTCCAGAAAGATCACTTGTCTGCCCACCGTAGGGAAGTTGCCGGGCAGCTGGGCCGGAGGGACGGCGGTGGAGCTCGCTGGTGTCGGCGCCGGAACCGGAGACGGCACCGTGTAGTAAGCGGCCTAGAACCAAATGAAATTGTCCGAGCGTGTAACCATGCGATTACTGGGAAAGCAGGTGATCGGTGAGAAAGCGAGAGACTGACCTGGCATTCTTGGGACAGAAGCGCAAGCGCCGTCGCGACGGAGAAGAGCAGCGCCACTCCTCTGCCCTCCATGTCTCGGATCGCAGAATCCTAAAAAGCTCTTTCTCCTTGGAGTGCAGGTGAACCTATTATGCTAGTATCTGGTTCTTGCCCTGCGAGCGAACAGAGCGCGCAGATGAGCAATCCCTTTGAGCCTGTGAGCTGCTAGCATGCACCAAAAGTTGCAGTTGGATCCGCACAACGTTCGCAGTTTGGTGGAGTCTTTGCCAGTCGCCACCACACCGTGGCCTGTGCGGCCACGCGCCGGAAGCAAAGCGAACGGTAGCTCGCGGGTGGCAGCTTGCGCTGCTTTGTGACACCTGGGTGGCTTGGCCTGAGCTCTGGAGAGAGACTGGAGCACATGCCTTTCCTAATCAGTTTCTGTCATTTCCTTGATTCCTTCCCTATAGCTGGGAAAGTTTCGGTCTATAACTATTACTCCCTCCGTTACATAAAAAGTTTATTTTTAGATTTGATTGACTGTGCTTTATTTTTCATTTTCACTAATAATTTTTATAAATTTGGTAAACTTTACAAACACTTAAATTACATTTTATGAAAATATTTTTCATAGTGAATTTAATCATATAAATTTTATATTATTAAAGTTTATCAAATTTATATAAATTAAGTAAAAGAGAAGAAAAAAACAGTCAACAAAACTCAAAAATACACATTTTATGGGATTGAGGAAGTATGCCTCTCAGCGTCTGTTCTTCAGTTTCTATCAGGTCTTGTGCGTGTAATGCTCGTCATGCTGCTCCGGCAAAAGGCAGAAGCCACAAACCTGACACTGACCTAATGCAAAGATTCTAGTATTTGGAACGGTCCAAACCGGCAACATTGTTAGCTATCAAGTTGCAGGCAGAGCGGGTATTGTTACACTTGCAAGCTGCATTGTTAGCCGCGAATTAAATATACAAACGTTGCAGAAATTTAATAATTTACCTGTTCAACCTATAATTTATCATTCTATTATCACCTATACACCTAATTTTAAATATTAGTGACTTTAAAATCATACTTTTAATTTTTCTACTCATATGCGTGAGTTTAAAGTCGAACCATATAATTAAAACATTGCGTTCACATTATAAATTTCAACAAAATTCATTAAAATTTGATGCAAAATATTTTAAACAATAGTAAGTTTCTTTATGTAAATTAATAAAAGTAAAAGAAATATAATAATGTTACGACCTTTTTTTGATTGTTACAGATGTACTTACTTGTTCAATGAGTTTAATGAACGGATCATTGTTAAGCCGCGAAAGAAATACCATCGATCCACAAAAACCACTAATGTATATATTGCAAGACGGATATGCGGATTCGCAAAAAATACCCACTCCACTTGCACTTTGAATTAGCTAAGACTGTAATACACGGCAGAGGGATCCGTAGAAATGGCTTCAGTCACCGCAAGGGTGTCACCAGCTTTGGACCACAAAGAAGCAACTCGCCAGAGCTCAAGCGGTGCGAACAGGGAAACGACCAACCGAAGCCTGTGCTAATCTGTCAGCTGTTCGATCACTGCTGATGAACCATGCAATTCCTCGGGCGACCACAGCCACAGCTTGCCGAAGCCTCACAGGCATCAGCTGGAGAGAGATCCAGTGCTGGGAGGGACCGTCCGTGTCGTTCGGCAGCAGCTAGCAGAATGCGACGTAACACGTTTGTTGTTTCTGCTTTCATTCATTAGAGATTCCAGGATTTTATCCACCAGACCGGACCGACTGTCAACACAAAACTGGGGTCATTAAAACAAGGAAACATAATCTTTCTCCGAGGTTGAGCAACTAACCTTGTGAACTTACATATCAGATGAACGAAACTGACTTGTTGACTTGTAGGCTGATGAACTAGTCGCCGAGGACTAGGAGTAATGTCATGTCTCGTGCACAAGCAGGCTGATGAACTAGTCACCGAGGAGTAATGTCATGTCTCGTGCACAAGCTAGGGAGCTACAATCAAGCAGTATCAAAAAAAAAAAGGGCAGCAAAGGTCGTACACTACCCAGCAAACCAGGTTAACAAACCGTACAATACCCAGTTGTGGTACACGGTTTATTCCAAAATCAGTAAAGTGACAATTGATTTCATATCCAACATGAGGTGCAAGCATAACAACTTAGAGATCATGCACCAGCTGGGTACATAAACAAAATCCGTTGTGTTGCAAATAAGTTCTGGTGGCAAAACCATAATAGTTGAAACTGGGACCAAGAAATGAAATTTCGCATATATTCTTATTTTGCTCGAGGATGCGAAGCAATGAAATCGACCGCTGTTTTGATGGAGTCAATCTTGTCTACCTCAATGTCAGGGATCTCAAATCCAAATTCTTCCTCAAAGGCCATCACAACCTCCACGGTGTCCAAGCTGTCGAGCCCCAGATCCTTCTGGAAATGAGCAGTAGGAGTGACCTGCAAGATTCAATGGAGAAATTACAACCAATTAATGACGATTCGCCAGCAGATACAGAGCTATGAGTATGTACTCTTAAAAATTTCTCATAACATAAAGTCCAGCATCTACAGGTTCTGGTCCTCTTTGACGACATCCCTCATCTAGTCGACTTTCAACATCAAATAGTATGACTGCATCCCTGCTTTAAATTCTTGAACAGCATAGCTCAGGTTTCCTCTAAGTTATCTAATATAAAATCTGCAGGCATATAGTTAACCACTCGGTGCACATGTCATACTGTAGCTATTTCAAACCCACTGACAATATCTAAGGCCACAATTTGAAGCTATATTTCGAATGTTAATAATGACTACCACGTTCAGCTTGACTGAAAACACTCAAATACTGAACATGAACTATGTAAGAGCATCTCCAGCTGGTTCATCAAATTTGCTTCCCTATTTCTTCATGTAGGGAGTTGAACAGTCAGATTTTGTTCTCTAATTGTTGTTGAACTCCAACTGGTTCCTCAATGGTGGGTTTATAAATAGTAGCACCCACACATCAGCCAGGTAGCCATAGCAGCGACTGACGTATAAAGAACCAAGGAGGTTCTCTAGAAGTAACAAGCCAAAACGAGCAGATGAAGAATGCTATATTGATAGGGAACCAGATAAAGCACCAGTTGGAGATGCTCTAAGCCTATTCAACTTCAGCTTAAATATAGATTTTAGTGCTACAAGATCGAAAATTTACTTCAGATATTCTTTCCCACACACTTAAAGCGAACATTGAACACAATGCATAATTCATCGACATACTCATGCCCAATTTATTTAGCTCTTAATTAGAGAACTTAAAATTCAAGGCAAAATGTAAACAAATCAAAGCAAGCATAGAACATAAAGATGAAATTTGAAAATAGGATAAGGAATCTAGTCTACAGAAGTAAGATAACAGATCGACTTGTAATGGAAAATGTCCTAGTTGCATGCAACACTATTTTTTCACTAAAATTGGAAGCTCTAGCGGCCATCTGATCAACAAATATCACCGTTTCAACCAAAACATTGCTACCTCAGAATCGAGACTTGGAGTGGGCTCATTATATGCTCGGAATTTCTAGGAGTTGATAACAATAGACTCAACGCTGAACTAAAGGAAACACAGGCCACAACATGGAATTAGCTAATTCAAATAACCCATAGCACTATCCATGTCCCATGTTCTGAATCGATCACTAGTAAAGGGATTGCGCCATTTCTGACTCAAGCGTTTATAAATCAGCTAATGCTTCCAGCAACCACGCAAATACACACTCCTAATAATCATGGAGCGCCCAGTCACGTGTAATTCCAGGCCCGCAAGCTCACCCTAAACCCTCCCGTGACAGATCCGGATCCACACACCCAGGCAACCGTACGAGCCACAGCAGACGCGTCCCCGGCTACGAGTTTCGGGAAAGACGGCGCTCACCTTCGCCGGGTCGACCTTCTGGAAGTTCTTGACGACGGAGACGACGCGTTCGGCGACCTCGCCCTTGTCGAGGAACGACCCCTTGCCCTCCTCCGTCGTGGACGACAGGAGCCGGCCGCCGGCGGAGACGGACACCGCCGGCGCCGCCGCGCCGGGCCGCGCCACCGGGACGCGGAGGTGGGCCAGAAGCGCTCTCCTCATCGCCGCCATCGCCATTCTCCCTCCGCTAGCTTCTCGATCGGTCCGAGACACGCCGTGTGTGCTCGGGCTTGGTACAAATCGTGATTCGCTGGCCCATTTGTGGAGGAAGAATTTAAGGCCCAGTTTAATAGCCTAGGCTGACAAATTCATGGGCTCTTCTCAGAAATATAAAAAGTAACTCCTGGAATTAACATGTTTTTTTTTCACCGTCGATTGCAGTACTGTACTGTCCAAATTATAGCTCTGCGCATCTACAACTCAGTTCTGCACTGATCTGCCGTTTTATCTTACAGTATACGATCAGCCCGTCAACGAACACCCATGCTTTGTGGAGTGTGGTGATGAAGGCACATAGCCGATGAATGGATGATCGAAGACGACTGGTCAGTGATCAGGACCTGCCTTATTTGCCTTGGAGGTCTGAGAGGCTCTGGCCTTGAATTCTACTTCTGATGCATGTGCTTCACGTCCATGTTTTACTTCGTTATATTTTCACTGTGTGATTTTCTATATATTTGTTATACTACAAGGAAACCTTGATAATCATCAAGTGTTATCGTCTAATTTACTGAATACTGATGAAGAACATGCCATCAGTAGAATTCGCATCAGAAGCCCGCAAACATGTAAGGTTTTCCTTTTCTTCAACTAGGTTCTTCTTGCTTGGTGTTTATTCAAACAAAAAATAAAAAGTTTTGCACAACTACTGAATTAATCAGTCTATTTTCCGTCATATCAACATTAGATCAAATTTTAGCGGCATACACGGTTTTTCTCCTGAAATAAGAAATCATCTCTCTCAAATGCGGGTACGCGTTAACCTCAATAGATAGGTCTGTAACTACCGGAAGATGGATGTCTATCTGATTAATGGGTAGGTACCCTCATAGAACAGATGAAGAAATCTTTCATTTGATACAAAGGTGCAACAGAAAGACTTCTCCTGGCGCCAGAGGCAATGCTCTCCGCTGCTCGCACTGCAAGAGAATACCTTTACGCTGAGGTAGCTTGACACCGTCAATCTTTCGATGTTATTACCAGCAGGCCCAGCGCGCCAATCAGCAGGTACTGCACCAAATTACAACAAACATCAGTTTCCTTTTCAATAAGACACAGTTTATACTAATATTTGTGCTCAATTTGATGGCGTCCTGACACTCCAGATTAGCATTAAAACAAAACCAATCAAAATGCATAAATTACACAAATATAGAGGACGCACAAGGATTCCTAGACATTTACAAAAGTACTCAGAATGGTGAACTAAACAAATCAATGTTACATCTCAAGGGTGATCAATTTATAAAACAGTAAGAATCAATATATACCTTAATAAATGGCTTCTCAGTCATGATTATTGTAACCCACCCAACATATGGAAGATAGCTGTTGACAATAGAAAATTTAAGGTCAACTATTACTTTTCAACAGGAGTGGGAACAGACAGGTGAAGTGGAGATTGATGGTTCTCACCCTACAGCACGACCCATAATGTGGTGCTGCTGGAGCCAAAGCTGCCCCTGAGCATATAGAAGTCGATCATCCCCAAAATTATTATCACCTGAAAGGCAGTTCATCAAGTCAAGAGAATACTGAAGAGGTGCAGTGAGTAGGTCATATATTGCTAGCTGTTGGTTGTCATTTTCAGAATTACACTTCGGTCGCACACACAAAAAAAGTGGTAGATACCTTTTGTGAGGATGTCAACTTCTGCTGTGTCCTGACGTTCATGGACCTATACATAGAGAAGAGTAAAATCAAATTAAGTGTGGAAAAGCAGAGATTTAAGAATCTAGTGCAAAAAAGACAACACATAATGTGAACATTTCAAGATTTATTACCTTAATCACACGGTGCACAATTGGAATTTCACGTCCCTATGCAGTAAATAACAAACGTAAGCTGATCATCCTCAGAATTGTATAATCACATTATAATGTAGTATAGTGTAAGCACGACTTACATCGATATTAAAAACAACTATTTCTCCAGTGCGGATAGGATCTTTGCTCATGTGCAAAAAGAGAATGTCACCCTGCAAACATGATGATTGGTCATGCAGATTTCAGACCTATGCAGTATGTAATGTGTAACACAATATCATACAAATTATAGAAGGAAAAAAATACTAGTAAATAGTTGAGGCCAGCAAGCTAAGCAAATCCATTTATATGAAAAGTAACTGAAGTTCCTCGTCTGCATCAAAACTTATTGTCGAGTTATGCAAGAAGGTAACAAACCCTTTTAAATCCAGGCTCCATGCTGCCGGAGAGAACCACCACCACTGGGGACTCACTCCCCGTTACAACAATCAATCCCTTCCATATGATCAATGCCGAGGTAACAATCATACCTGCAAAGGGAGACGTTTGAAACTCTCTTATCAGTTTCATGCTTCAACAATCAACAATCAACTTTTTTAAAGGATGAAAACAACCAACTGAATCCACTATTAAGCATCACAAACCTATCTCCTAAATGAGGTGAGGATATCATAACAGCTGGCCTCTACAATAATCTCGAAACCCACAGGGGAAAAAAACAGTCTTTAGGCATTCTCGAAGAAAGCATATACTTCTTCAGCTTAGGCATACTTCTTTGGAAGAGGAAGAATCCTGAATCGCTTCAGTTTATCCTATATTTTTGAGAAAAAGATAGGAGTAACTCTTAACAGAACTGCAGAGTAAATCAAGAACTATCTTCCCGATCTCACAGGCTATACACTCAAAATCTACGCTCCAGCTGACTCGGCCTCCATCAAAACCCTTCTGGAGCCACAGGTAACGACCAATACGATTACCATAGACACAAAATTTACATTCCACCCAACTGGACGACTCACCGATGCAAGTCGCCAAACCCATCGATGCAAATCTAGAAGAACACAAACGACGGGAGATTACGGCGGCGAGTCTCACCGAGGCTAATGATCTGCGTGAGCACCTGGCGGATCTGCATGGAGCGGATCGACTCCACTGCGTCGCCGACGAACCCCATCTCCCTCCCTCTCCCAGACTCCCACCGTGCCTCTGCTCTCGGCGGCGAAGTCGAAGCGGAGGAGGAAACGGCGTGCCTGTCTCTGTGCGTTTTTCTTTTTCTGGATAGGTCCCCGCGGATTCTCGATATTGTGCTGTTCCCCTTCGCCACGTCACGGCGGGGCGGCACGTCACTAAATCTATTTTCAGGCGTCAGATCGGGATCTGGCGGATGTGATGCGAGGTTCCCTTTTTTGGGCTCTAGCAGGCTTCGGACATCGGACGAAGAGTCTGTAGTCTGAGCCCAAAGTGTCTTCCGCTCCATGTGCTCAAAAGCTGCGGCCCTGCGGCCTGGATATCATCATCCAGAGATGGCAACGGTCCCGAAATTCAATACCTGTTATTCTATTATGGGATAGATATGGAGAAATGTATACATGGAGTATGTGTGAATTTAATGAGTACGGTATAAGAATGTTCTATCTGTCTCCAATACAAAAAATATATTCAATATATATAAATATACATATTTTTTAGATATAAATATATAAAATATTGTATCATATATATTATTTTTATATTTTTTACTTAATGTATCATATTTAATTTAAATTTATATTAGTTTATCTTATTATATGTCAATAAATTGATATATATATAATAACTAACTATAATTTTTATCACATCTTTGACGGGTACTCAAAATCTATAAAATTCTCTGTGTGTATAGTATAAGAAAAAAATTTCACTCAATAGGTACAGGTGTGAGAAATATATATATATATATATATATATATATATATATATATATATATATATATATATATATATATATATATCCATTGCCATCTATTCTCATCGTCCATTAAGTAGGCCCACGCACATACGTATCATGTGCCTCATGCGAACCCAACCGACAATTTGGAGATTTGAGTGAGATAGAAAGGAGAAACGTTCCGCCCACAGCATGGTACGTCTTCGATTTTTGAAATTTTTTGTGTGAATGTCACGTTTTTACATTGTCCTTGCTTCGAATTCCACATTCGCCTGTGTGGCTATGACAGTTGCAAATATCTCTCTTAATATAAATATACTTTTTTATGTTTTTTTTATCTGTTATTTTTGGTGTCATCTTTTATATCTGTTATTTTCGTGTCACGCTGTCTTCAGATTTTCGTCAATTCTTTTACATCCTCTCTTTATCTCCCACGAGAAATCCGTGTTTCAAGTTGATCGTTTCTCTTGTATCCGTCCCAACCGCCACCGTCCCACTCATGCACTGGCCACCACCGCCACCCCGCCGCCATTCTGACCCGTGACTCGCTTTTCTGCACAGGGCGGCCACAACCTCCACGCCCCGGCCCTCGCCGCCTCGGCCGCTGCCACGTCCGTCCTGGCCATCACTGCTCCGCTCCCTTCTCGACTACCACCGCCACGTCTCGACCCTCGTCGCCCTGCCTTCGCCTCGGGCTGTGACTCGCACTCCCGCACGGGCGGTCACCACCTCCACGCCCCGGCCACCATCGCGGCACCACCACGCCTCTCGGCCGCCGCCACTACGTCTGCGGTTCACCAATTGGTACCGATAATACAATCATTCTCAGTGTTACGAGTTGCCAACATACCAAATGGTGATCTCATTACTAGACAATCACTCATATTTGATTACTGATAATACATATCAACTTGAAACTGTACTATGAGAAGTTGTATATTCAACTTCGCATCAGATTACCCGATAAATTACGAGTTTCTATATTAGAATAGAAGATAAAAATGTACATATTTAATTTTGCATTCACTGGTTACATTATTATTATATGGCATGTGTACAAAATAATATAACACTCCGGAGAGAATTCTTGTTCAATTATTAGCATCTAATTTGAACGAAGCAAGAAAGGTACTGATAGAAAATATCGATCTTACCTTCCCGTTTTATCAAGTTAACTATTTTGAATAAATTTTTAAATTATCTGTGTTATCTTATCTGTATCGTAACGAATTTATGTCACGTTATATTATATTATCTTTCTGTATCAAATATTAATTGCATCGTTTTGTCTGCTTGTAGCGTAGTATGGGCATCGGTGCTAATATTTTAGCAAAGGTTGTCTTTCAGCAGCATCCCCCTGCAATGGTCATGTTGCGGAAAAAATGGTCCATTTCATCCTCCCAAACAACTCACTTTATCCATTTTTCCCTAAGGTGACGTTTGGAAAATCAGAATTGGAGCAATTGAGAAATGAGAATAAGAGATCTAAATCGTTCATTCATCTATTCCATTAAATCTCAACCCATCATTTATTTCTCAATCCTAAACCCATCTATCATTTCCCACATCCTAAACGCCACCTATATAAAATCTTAGCTCGATTTAATCCCTTGAAAAATTTATGATGCAATAAATATATCACTAATTGCAATTTATCTTTTTCGTTTACTCATCCTACAAGTTGAAGCGTTTAATTGGATTTTGTGTGGTGACAGTTCAACTAAAAAGTGGTGTTAAATAATTCTAACATACTTTTTATATGGATAAAGTCCAATTTACTCCCTTCAAATATAGCTGAAGTCCAAATAACCTCTTAAATAACCTCTTAAACTATGTTTTAATTTATTTTACTCCATTAAAATATGATTTTGAGTCAATTTACCCTTTTATATAATTTTTTTCTCAATACACAACATAATCTCAAGTTCAAACTTTACAAGATGATAAAGCACAA
>BCLG01002191.1:0-37419 GCA_001602295.1 Zoysia matrella
AAACACTAGCTCCATGCAACAAAACAATCAGACGCTCACAGCCGCATCGGTATACACACTAGAGAACACTCAAACTGGCGAACGCAAACTGCCACTACGCCCAAAACTACCTAGACATTTAATCAAGCGCGTCAAAGGCACAGTCCACTACCACTAACTACAGCCCCAAACTGACTGCGCGTGGGCATTTCATCGAACAGCTTTCAACTGCAAACAGATGTCGAAAATCCATAACGGCAGCGAACGAGCCAGAGAAAATGGGGAATTAGTATGAAAAAAAAAAAACCAGAAGAGCAGACCGTTCGGACCTGGTAGTGGCGGCTGTCGAGCTTCTTGATCCCGTATCCAAGCTGCACCTTGCCGAAGGACTTGAGGTCGGTGATGACCCCGTTGCGCTGGTACGCGCGCCGCGCCACCCGGCCCACCAGCTCCGCGATGGACTCCTTGGGCACCAGCGGCTTGACCAGCAGCATACAGTCGTAGAGCGGCATCTCTCCTCCCGGATGCGGGGGGAAGGGACAGGATCTTCCCTCGCCCGCTGTTTGAGTCGCCGCCGCTCGCCGGCGGGCCCTTCTCCTCCGTTGCCTCGCCGCCGCCGCCGCCGAACTTGTCCGAGGCGACCTCGATTATCGAACAGGGGGCGCAGGGGAAGGGCTACTTCAGTTAAGTGGGCCTTAAGATTTCAGTCTGTCGAATGGGCGGGCCTTCGCAGGCCGTTGGCATCGTTTCTTGGGCTTTCAGTACGTTAATTGGTACTCAGCTCTTTGGGCTAGATTTCAATTTTTTTTAGATTTAGCAGTATAGTATATTGCAATTTTTATAGTATTGTGTTACGGTGCTTTGGACAAACAATAGTAGTCAGGGGCGGAGCCAGAAAACTGACATGAGGGGGCCAAATACATGTAAAAACATTTTAAAGGGGGTCAAATGAAATTTTCTTGTTTAATTACATGGCAAATTTTCATGTACAATAGTGTGTGGAGCTAGCATAGCGGGGCCAGGCCCCCGCTCGCCCCCCTTGTCTCCACCCCTGGGTAAACATGCAGTACATTTAATAAGAACGTCATGATACGCATCGTTCATAATTACTACCAGAGCCGAGGGACACAAAAATAGATTAGGAGCACACAGACTCCCTGGGAAATGAAAATGAAAACAGGAAGAAAGAGCAAGAGATGCGGAGAAAATGTAACACTAGAAGGCCCATGAGCATTCTTGCTTGTTAATTCGGTTTGTTTACTCCTGCTTCGTTGGAGGATGTGACGAATAAGGCGACTCGATCTTCTTCTCCGGCGCCGTGAGCTGCGTGCCCTGCCCGCGCAGCAGCGAAGCGGCATAGAGACGGACCGGCAGAGGCCACCAGCACGGCGAGGTGAACGCGGTTGCTGCTGTAATTTTTTTTTTTTTTTTGGTTGTTCTTTGGGACCTTCAACCTTGTTGCTGTGCAGCATCTGGGATCTGGCCGTCGGCAACCACCGCTTCCACGGAGCAACACCTGGCTGGCTGGAGGGATCATCTCGCATCGCATCTCGCGCGCACGAACCGAATCGTCGTCGTCGATGGCTGTCGCGGTCTCTTCTGATTGAGTTGGGCTCCAAACGCAAACAGGAGCAGCATCAGCTCCCGGGATCACGCATGCAGAGAGCAGAAATTTGGGATCCCACTCTCTTCTCCCCATGGGTCGATCCCCGAATCGTTTCTGGCTGTACGTAGCCACCGAATCAAACAGCGATCGATCGATATATCCCACCCGGCACACTCACCCCCCCCCCCCCTCCGTTTTCCCGGGTGGCACCTTCCGTTCATCGACCTTACTTGTATCACCATGGCTGCATGGCGCCTCGCAGCTTGTCGTTTTACTGCTCCTAAAGTACTAGCAGTATCGTGCATGGCTTGCCTTAATTAGGCCAAGTCAACTCGAGCGGTTGTCGGGGAGAAATATATCTAGTACTACTCATTAGCTGGGCACATGCATGGTGAACGGCGAGTCTTCATCGCCGTGAAATGCGAGCGAAATTCATCGGTTTTTTGTTTACAGCATCTTCTACAGATTCCCGTTGATTTAGGGTGCATTTGTGGTTGGCACCAAGTAAAGTATTTTGCCTACCGCGTATACGTAGTAGCATCTCTCACAAACAAAAAACATGCAATGCATTCTTGTCATGCTCAAATGTTTTCGTAAGGCTTTGCTTCAAAACAATTATGGTATGCCGAGTTTTAAAATTTGTAGGCGCTACATCATTTTTCTGTTATCTGCTGCGACATACTCCCTCAGTTTTTTTATTGACGTCGTCGTTGACTTTTAAATTCAACTTTGATCATTTGTCCTATTTAATTTTATTTGATAAATTTCATATATTTTGATATAATTTGAGTTATAATTAGAATTATTTTAATCACAACTTAAAATTTTATATATTCGAGTAATTTTTTTAATAAGACGAATAGTCAAAGTCGATCCTAAAAATCAACGGCGACATGGTTTTAAGAACGGAACGGAGGAAGTATATGAAACGTGGAAAACATCCAGCCATAAACAAATTGTTAATTTGGCAGCGATGCGACCACCGTCCACCACAACTCAACCAAGACACTAGTCCCTGTTTCCTGCTGCAACTTGCAGCGACGGCGCCATCCTTAGTCCTAACCCACCACCACCACCAGTAGCCTCGCCGTTAGTTTAATTTTAATTATATCTGTTTGGATATTTTATGCTCCACGTAGGAGGAGCAGCTAGCGAAAGAGAACAAGTGCACATGGGCGCCCGCCGATCATGTCGCCCCAGTTATCATTCAGTGATTCAGGACAACAAACGCATCGCATCGCATCATTGTTTACGGTCTAGAGCCAACGAACAAACTCTTCACAACTTTTGAATTGAACTTGCTTTGTTCGTTTGCAAAGAAAGTACTCCGACGCAACTGATTCATTTGCAGTTGCAGGGAAATTGAAGAGGTGATATGCAGTGGTATGGTACTCAAATCATCTACTGCCTCTGGCTAGCAAGTACTATTGGGATCCAGATCCTCTCAATTACAAGTCAAAATGCAGAGACGCTACAGTGACAGGAATTAGAATAGGGGGTCCAACCGTTTGATCTGAAATCAATGAGCTAGATTCATCGATACAGTAAAATGAACAGCACCAATGAACAATATTTTAGCTACAGTATGTATCTAAAATTATATTGCCTGCAGTGCTAATCTATGCTACTGTAGCGCCACTCACATTTAAGCTCTGTTTGTTTCAGCTTTTCAGGCTGGCTTTTCCAGCTGAAAAGCTGAAACAAATAAGGTTTTGAAATGCTGCTTTTGAAACGTTGAAAAGCTAGTTTCTGAACAAATGAACTAAAAGCTGAAAAGCTCACTCAAAGTTGCTTTTCTAGCTTTTAGTGTGCAAAGATAAGAGAAGCCAAGTATATATTGCAAAAGTCAACCTTCACTACTCCATCAGCTAACTTTTCAACTGGCCATCGGTCAGCTTTTCTAAAAACTCAAAAGCTACAGCTCAAACAAATAGGCCCCTTACTGTAACAGGCGCTACAGTAGCCTGTGTTTTAACCTCTAATTGAGAGGATCTGAATCTGTACTATTAATGTTAGTGCATGATTGTCAGTTCAAATTTAAGGCCTCCTTTGGATAGTACATGATTGTCAGTTCAAATTTAAGGCCTCCTTCGGAACGCAAGAATTTCATAGGAATCGATTTAATTTCACAGCAGAAAAAAAAAATTCTGCATTTTAAAGGAGGCCTAAGCCATGAACAGACGAAGGCAACACGTCCAAGTAGCTGATAATTGAGAACATTGTAAAGCGGGACGAAAATGCTGGTCGATTTGCAAGCATTTCACGAGATATATAAATGTACGAGTGAAGAAACACCATTCCCGTTTCATTCAGTTGCTGTTGCTGGTAACTACGTACTACAACATCTGCGATGGTGACGAACAGCTAGCGGGAAGAACACAATAGAAGTACACAACTACACAAGGGGACAAGCTTCAAAAAAGGGAAGCTGTATGTACACGTTCCGGCGCGGCCGATCGCCGGGGGGAGCGGACTTTCGTGGTCGTCGCCTCGCCTCTCAACCCAAGCCACGCCGATCACCTCACACTCCTAGCTACGTAACGTACGTGACACCACTTTAGGCATGCATACGTGCACAGATCTAGCTCTGCTTACGCCGACTCCTCGGGGATGCTCTCGAGCGCCGGGCGCCACGCGGCCGCCGCGGCACTGGCGGCGCGCCGGAGCTCCATCCTCCTGATCTCGGCCACGATCTGCTCGGCCGTCTTCTTCCCGCCGACGGTCAGCGTGAGCAGGCGCGCGGCCTCCTCCTTGGTGAGGACGACCTTCACCCTGACGACGCCCTTCTTGTGCGCGCCGCCGCCGGCCCGGCCGCCGTGGAGTCGCGACCGCAGGACGTTGCCCTTGGGGTTGGACTTGGAGTAGCTGACCTTTCTCGTCACCTGATCCTGATCCAGCTCGCCTCCTCCTCCTCCTCTTTTCTCGTTGGCAGCAGCAGCAGCTGCTGCTGGTGGCGATGACGACGATGATTTTCCACCAACGATCTTGGCCTGCTTGTCGTCGTTGCTCCCGGACCGCCTCTTCTTCATCTTGTTGACGGCTTTCACGAGGAGCTTCAGGGAGACGAGCCTGTGTTTTGGTTTCGTGGCCGGCGACAGAGCCGTTGCGACGCCGTGGTGAACCAAGCAGGCTGGCAGCATGTTACCCATTGCTTTCTTTGGCGTGGTGCTGGTGCGGCGGGTGAGCGGCTAGCTAGATGGATAGGCGAGAAACGGAGAAAGAACTGGTTGTCTGATGCCCCCGCGGGGATGACAAGAACATTGCTTATATAAGGCCACCCCACTTGCACCAAAGCTAATTAAGGCCTAACACATAGTAGAGTATTCGAGGATTAGGAGTTGCACCACCCAATTGAGAGATTACATTTGCAGGAATCCGAAGTCAAACGGGCTTCGACGGTTAGCCATTGTCTATGCTTGTAATAATAATAACACAATAAAAAGCAAGCTAAGTCGGCTGGTCGTTCCTAATTTTTATATATTTTGTCACTGGCCGCACTGGATCGATCAGCAGCTGCAGGGAGCTTTCTGTGCAGTACGCATGGATCGTGGATGACTACATTCCGACGGAAAAGGCGGAGAAAGGTCACCGACTCGTTGTCGTCGTACGTTTATGTTATGGTTGGGATGAATTTTTCTTTTTCAGTACTCGATTTGATCTTTTCAACTCAAAAAGGGGAAAACAAAGAAATATCAGTACTGCGAGCAGGACACGAGGATTACGCCATCTCGTCCAAACAAAGCAGCAGCCTTTGAGTTGGATTAGGCTTGCTGCACTAGTAGTCGCAAAACAAGTTGGTCCCAAACTGCTCTGCTAAGCACGCTTGTGCTTACAAGAGTGCAGGGCAGCAGGTGTTGGTGCTACTTAGACCATTTTCTTGAACTAAAGAGGTCCGAGGGTACCTACCTTTAGGCGCACACTTTATCAGCTCTAAATAAACCGAAGCAGCAATCAAAGAGGGCAAAATGTATGTTATACAGTCACAACTCAACAGTACTTTGCAGCATTTTAAGGCTAGGAATCTGATTTACACCTGCAGTGATCGTTTTACAAATGAACACATCATGCCATACATTTTTTAATACAAAATGCACCCCTCTGATTGATTATCAAAGATGTCTACATTCAGTGGAAATAGGAAAGGAGCAAGCACCAACAAGCTTCCCTGATTTCAGGAGCAGCAGTTCAGAGTTCAGTGTCACAGAACTTCACCATCAGATCAGACACCAGCCTTCGCGCAAAAGGAATGTAGCTCAAACTATACCTGAGGTGTGAAACAGGACAGTATGGGAGCACGATCAGTTGAGTTGTTCTGAAAAATTTGCGCTGACTGTCTGATATGTCGGTCAGTTGATTACTAGAAACAGGAAGCAAACAATGTTTGCTGAGACGGACAGGTTTATTTGTCAGATTCTAGTCATGTTTGAGCTAAATTACAATTAAAAAATTCCAGTGATTTCACCAATGTTAAATGTTGTAATCCATTGTCTAGGAAACCAGGAAAATGGATTTTAGCCAGCAACACTGCTTATAAGTCACTGAGAAAAGTTCATAAAGCTCGAGTATTCCTTGTGAAGTTTTCCAGGACTCACGGCCCATGATGTTTATCCAGAATGCAGAATGTACGGATATCTGTGTTAACATCAGTAGCTCTCAGAACTGTCACAAAACTTAATAAACATATAATTCAGTAACTTCCCATATCATATTTTAGCAGATAACTTTAACAAAGCATCTTGCAAACAAGATCGACAAGACAACAATTGTTCTACAACTTTAGTATCACTGTAAAGATAGAAACTTTACCAAAAGAGCGCACAGATCTCACATATGATTGCAATCAATGTTAGCAGCTTGTCATGAATCTGCAGTCAAAACAAAGGCAAAGAACACAGTTATGTGGGATTTGGATATTAATTAGAGAGTAGAGACAATAGCCACGTTGAAACAAACAATTCAAAGATTACATACCCCAAGAGCAAAGATTAGGGCCAAAACAACACATCCAACATAAATGGCTGTTGCATACATACGCACTGGATCAAACATCATTCTGAGTTGTTTTTGTGGGCCCATTACAAAGGCTGTGCTGCCAAAACGAAGATTGAAATCAGCATATGACAAGTATTTAAGAAAAAATATAGCTACAAAAAACAATTATACAGGTCAGCTTTTTGAGAGGATGCATACAAGAAAGTACTAGTAGTTGTAGAAATAAAGGAATACTGAAATAGCATTGCAGCAGCACGAAATATAAGGAACAGCAGTAAAGTAGCCTGCAAAACTTGAGAAGGGTATAGAGGTAAATAAACTGAATAATTACCTCCCAACTGCCATTATGTTTCCAAATGTAAACAATATTGCAAATTTGATAGGTCTGATGAAGACAAGAAGCGACTGCATAAGAGAGTGAAAATAATGTATTACATTGCGAAGAATTCAAAGTCATTAACCAGAACCTAATACTATGACGTACAGAAAAGTTTCCATAACCCCATGGTAAATCATGATTTACGGTTTAGCACAATAATTTGCTCGATTCCTTCATACATTGGGATTAACAGCTATCCCATTAGTCCAGAGAAGAAGGGGAAGAAAATCAAATTTGCATGACAATATCGAGAAAATGTAACAATGTGCTCTTTGATCAACTAACTTCGACAGTGAACAACCTATTGTGACCAACCTAAAATTCTCGTTTCCTAAATTCCCATCCATTTTACAAGTATAGCAGATCATAAGCCAGTACCTCAAACTTATCATATGATCCCAATTGGACAGTCAGACACATGGCTGAAACTAATTTTCTCAACAGCATAATGTCAAGGAAATAGGAATGACAATTATAAAGCATAATTTCCCCCTACATGTAATTTTGGAAGCTAGCAACTACAACACGAACCGTACGGGGCAACGAATTTCGAGAGCGTACCAAGATCATCAGGGCGAGTCCGACCACTAAACATATCGCAAAGGCGTACACCCGCTGAGCCAGGCAAACCACGAAGAACGAGTCAGATTTGGGCGAACCAGAAGAAATTATCGGGGCATTCCGGAGATTTCGAGGGCGTTTGCCCGACCTGGAGAGGGGAGAGAGAGCAGAGGTTCTCGGTGTCAGCCAGGATTGATTCCTCGGGCTGCTCCTCGTCGTCGCCACCGACCAGGGAACGGCGGAGGCGGGTGAGGGCGTCCATGGTTGCCGCGGTCGATTCGAGGAGTGGTGACCGAAGGACCGGCCGGAGTGGTGACGACGAATGTCGTCGACATCGGGGCCTGATGGGCCCAGTTTCCTGATTAAGTGTACACCAAATTTAGGACGGGCCGTCATTCGGTTAAAGTGTACGGCCCATTAGCCGTCATTCGGTTTCCTGCACACACCTTGTTGCTGGGGTTAATGGGCTTTTACTTTGTTGGGCTTAGCGAAAGGCACATTTGGAGTCTTGGAGCTGTTCGAGTGCTTGGACATTTTCGCTATAGCGAGTATAGTGAAATTCAACATTACAAATATTTAATTTCCATTTCTCAATAGATGTACCAGTTAATGATTTACATTGAATCTTAACAAAGTTCCATCAAACATTTGATTAAATATATCGATGCCAGGTCCAGTTCAACACATCATTTTTTGTAATCGGGATCTGCTGTTTTGCTGGCTAGCCAGGCGGACACTCTGCCACGGAGTCTACGGTACAATCACCATGTGACGACACCTTATCCAGCAGGGCGAAAACGGTCGCGCGGCGTTGAGTAGGCTACCGCCAGGAAGCAGCAGCCGGATCCAGATCCGCGCGAAATTTGGGGGTGCCCCCACCCACCTGAGAGCGCTCTCACTTTCACCTCGCGCGCGCCGCCGACTCGTCTTCCCCGCCTCGCCCGCCTCCCCTTCTCCGACCATCGCATCGCGTTCCGAAATTTTCAAAACCCTCGCCCCCTCGGACTCGGAAACTCGGAGGAGGGAACCCAAAAATTTCGGAGCCTCGCCTCGCCTCCCCTCCCCTCCCCTGCCCCGCGAATCTCCGAATCTCCAAATCCCCTAATCCTACCCGCTCCCGAATCCGCCGCAACAAGCCTTAAATCCCGACGCGGCGCCTGGAACCCTAATAAGCCCCGTCCGCGTCGATCCCTCCCCGCGCCCAATTCGCCCGCCCGATTCGAGATTTCATCTACGGTTCCGCGCGCGCGCGCACATGCCCTAGCGAGCGCCGCCGCCGGAGGAGCTGGTGGGTGGCTGCCATGCCCGCGTCCCGCATCCCGCTCAAGCGCTGCACCGCCGCCGTACAGCTCGAATTGGAGCCCCCAGCCGCGACCATGCCGTCCGCCAAGCGCCGCCGCGACCGCGCCGACCCGTCGCTGGTCGGGGACTCGGCCCCGCCGCCCGCCAAGAAGCGCGCCGCCGTGGCGCCCCAGCAGGCTGAAGGGGACGGGGAGGTGTACGAGGTCGAGGTGCGCGTCGCCGAGGATAATGCCGTCTCCTTTGGCCCCGTCGAGGCCGCCGTATGGACGCCCGACCCGCCGCAGCCCACGGAGGCGGAGCTGTACCGGGCCTGCGGGAACAGCAGCAGGAGCGGAAGTGCTGGCAGCGGCAGCGTTGTCACGTCCGTGAGCAATGCCGGCGCGGAAGTTGCTGCCTGTGGCAATGGCAGGCTGGAGGCGAAGCCTGTGGTGGTGGAGTGCAAGCCCAAGAGGGAGGGCGGCGATAAGAAGCAGGATTTCTATTGGCCTGAAGATTTCGTGCTCGGAGATGTTGTGTGGGCGAGGTCTGGGAAGAAGTGCCCGGCGTGGCCTGCGGTGGTGATTGATCCTCTACAGCATGCGCCAGAAGTTGTGCTTAACTCATGTATTCCTGGCGCCCTATGTGTCATGTTCTTTGGTTCCTCTGCTGGCGGCCACAGCAGGGTAATTAACCACAATTTCATTCTATACCATGCATTGGCTGTTCGGTTCATGAATTCAGTACTTTTATCTTATGTGGGCTTACACCTAAATATCTCTTTGCAGGATTATGGTTGGATTAAGAAAGGGATGATCTATCCCTTTCTAGACTACATAGACAGGTAAAATTCTGGAATATCAAATTCAGCATTGGCATTGCTTTCATCACTTGGGTGACTTGGGTCCTATCTGAAGCTCTCTTCTGTTCTTACAGATTTCAGGGACAGTCCCTGTATAAGATTAGACCAAGCAGATTCCGTGCAGCAATTGAGGAGGCTTTCCTTGCTGAACGTGGCTTTTTAGATCTCCAAATGGATGTGGGGTGCTCACCACAGGACTCTGTCAATGACCAGTCTGTTCCTGATGGCTCTCAGGAAGGGGTTGCTTCTAATAATGAGCAGGAGTGTCAGTCTAAGGCTCAGGTAACTGACCCAATAAACTTCTATGAGTTGAACATGGAGCTGCTTCCCTTGATGCATCAATTAAGTTGTCTGCAATGTATATAATTGATTCGCAGGTTGCTGGTAAATCTGCACGGTGTTGTGATAGCTGTGGTAATCGCCTACCATCAAAGCTTTCAAAGAAAAAAAAGCAAGGGAGTGAGCAATTGCTCTGTAGGCACTGTGAAAAGGTATGTGAATAACTGTGTTAACTCTCAGATAGTTCATCTTTCAGGTGTTCTTTGACACTTTTCTTTACTTTTGGTGGCTTATGTCTTTATACATCACTGTGCTGCAGCTATTGCAATCAAAGCAGTATTGTGGGATATGCAAGAAGATTTGGCACCACACAGATGGTGGAAATTGGGTAAGAGCCTAGAAGAATGCCCTTCTATTCTTTTTTCCCCCACTTTCACCATAATTTCCATGTTCTTGTGAGTACCCTGGATACTGATCTGCAGACTATTCCTTGCCAGGTTTGTTGTGATGAGTGCCAGATCTGGGTTCATGTTGAATGCGATAAGATGTGCCACAACATGGAGGTATACTAGCTTTGTTTTGATACCGTTAGTGCTATTGATAGGTGATGCTTGTATGGATATCCTTAACAATCTTGGCATTATTTTGTAGGACTTGGAAAATGCAGACTACTTCTGTCCTGATTGCAGATCAAAGCACAAAACACCACAGAAAGTAACAAAACAAATGGACACTTCCAATAGCTCGGAGTATGTTATTCAGTTTTGTTTTCATCTAAGATCCAACCTGTGAACATGACTTTACTAGAATAAATAAGCACCTGATATTCTGACATGTATCACTGTATGTGCAGGTGTGCTAGCACCTCTAAGGATAAGTTGCCTGAAAGGCTGCCTGTTTGCTGCAATGGGATGGAAGCACTTTATGTTACAGAGAAACACATGTAAGTTTCTGAAGTATCTTTCACTTAAACTTTAGAGCTCATTTTAATTTATGTTTGCTTGATTGGCACTACTCTATATCACTCGCCATAACTGCTGAAGGCAAATTTCATATAGAATAAGAATTTAAGAAATATTTGTATTTTTGTTTATATGTGCCCTTCTGTGCATGAAGTGTGAGCATAAACATGTGAGACATTATTTCTTTTATTTGAACACTATACCTCCCTGGGATCACTCATGTTCATGGTAGTTGTCCTGTAGACTGAAGCTGCACGATGTTACATATTTTTACTTATTACTGTAGCATTTACCTCTAAGATGGTGTTTTAGTACATTAGTGTTGTGATGGACACTTGTATGCTCAACCTGTATCATTCTGCTTGTATTTGATCCAGTGATGTTGCTCGCAGGATACTTTGTGAATGTAAGCTTTGCAAGGAAAGGCTAATGAGTCTGAATGAGTGGGAGAGACATACTGGCTCAAGGAAAAAGAATTGGAAGATGAGTATTAGACTTAAGAGTACTGGGGAGCCACTTGTTAATTTGGTAACACTTGGTTCAATCAATTTTGTGTTTGTAGCGCAAACTAATTAGATTCGTAGTTACATTTTTTATTAAATTGCATGATAAACTGACTCATGCTTTCTTCCCCTTTTCATCTTTGTCTCTGTAGCTGGATGGTTTTCCATGTGTAAATGTTAAGTCAACTCCGGCCATTAGCAAAGAAGAGTTGCTAAAATTGCAAGGTATATTGTACTTGAACTTTTGTTGAACTGTGTAATTGGTTATTACAGACATGACCTCATGTATATACGAAATTAATTGTTTTGATGTCTGACTGTCAACAGCAAACTCTTACAGTCCAGTCTACGCGAAATGGACAACTGAACGTTGTGCTGTTTGTCGGTGGGTTGAGGACTGGGACTACAATAAAATAATCATTTGCAACAGGTATTTCTTGCTTGACACCAAGGCTACGTTGAGCATCATAAGGTCATATCTATTCCTGATTAGAGCTGATGAAGTTTCCACTCCAAATTCATGTTTATAGATGCCAAATTGCTGTCCACCAAGAGTGCTATGGAGCAAGTGTTGTACAAGATCTTACAACATGGGTTTGCCGTGCATGTGAATTGCCTCAACAAAAAAAAGAATGCTGCTTGTGTCCTGTGAAAGGTACCATATTCCTTTTGATGTACTGTCTTCTTCCTCTTCTTTCCTTTCTTTTTTCCTTTCTTTTGTGCAATCTCATCAGCCGATTGAACCGTTGAAGGGTATTCCATAGCTTTCCTGTTGCTTTGTGTTGGTGCTCGCGCCCAGCACAAATAGTTGTACTTTTAATTGATAGATTGAGCTGGTGCTTGTCATATTCATGTTTAATCGGTCCTGTTTCTTTTTTTGTGCTATTAACTTCTACCGTCCTTTGCATTGCAACAGGTGGTGCTCTGAAGCCAACAGATGTTGACCAGCTCTGGGTTCATGTCATTTGCGCCTGGTTTCAGCCTAAAGTTTCATTTCCTGTTGAAGCTACAATGGAGCCCGCTACAGGCATATTGAACATACCTGTAGAGTACTATAAGAAGGTTGAGATTTTGTACAAGCTATTTATTCTGCTTTTCTATCTAAAATTTACCTTTCTTCATTAACATTGTGCTATTTATGTTCACCCAGACATGTGTTATATGCAAGCAGATGCATGGTGCCTGCACCGAGTGCTGGAAATGCTCTACTTATTACCATACAATGTGTGCAGCAAGAGCGGGATATCGCATGGAGGTAGACTTGCTTCTATCACGTTTTGTAGTGAAAATTTATTATGGCAACTTTGTTTGTGTATCAGTATTAACAATTCATCTTATGCAAATCATAAATGATAACATAATCTGTATTGTCAGCTGTATGATTTGCAGTTGAGTACCTAAGGCTATCTAGCCTGATGTTACTCCATTCTTAAGACAGTTGTTGCTAGTTCTTCTTGTATGCTACATCATGGAGTAGTTTTCTTTTTCTGTTTCATTCCTATTATGCTTGAAGAGTTAATTAAATCTAGCACCAATTATTTTTATAATTTGTTTTCAGCCAAGAATGACTAGTCATATTTTTTATGACCTCTCTCTTTGCTGTAATATTTTTATCCTTTTTTAGCACTTTTGTTAAGTGTGACATTTTCTACATGATTGCAGTTGCAATACTCTGAAAAAAATGGCAGGCATGTCACGAAAATGGTTTCCTACTGTTCTTCTCACAGGTATTTTTTTTCTTCTATTTTTCTTTAATTTTGGTAAAACTGCATTCGTTCAAGTAATGAAAATCAGATCTGTAAAACCCTTATTATCTTTGGATGATCCAGTTCTCTTTTCTCTTGTTCATGAAATTTGATAGTTCTCTCTGTGTCTGAATTCCTGAAATTTTTTCGCTGACACCTGTTAATTTGTCACTCTGTAGTACTCCTGACCCAAATAATGTGTTGGTCGTGAAAACACCTGAAGGAGTTTTCTCTACAAAACTTTTTATCCAAAGCAATGAGACACAGAGTGCGACTAGACTTGTCAGGAAGGACAATTACCAGGAGACATCACTTCCTTCTAGAATTTCTGACTGTCTAGCTTCAACGTCAAGGTGCCTACCATATGAAATGTTGAAAAACAAGGTAATTTTCCTGCATCTAATGTCCTTACCTTTTTGCTTACTGCTTTTAACAGACTTGTGCTAACTATCATGGATAAAGTACAAATTTAGTAGAACAGAACCTAACTAATTTTTACACATTTCCATGTGTCAATTATATGTTATACTCCCTTTGTCCCAATTTATAGGTCGTTTTGGGTTCGGGCACGGGAATTAAGGAGAGTAGAAAGAGGTGGGATGTCCTGAAAACGAGGAGAGAGATAGAGATAGAGAAGTACTGAAAAGAGAGAAAGTGTATTGGGAAGTGAGAATGACTTATAATTTGGGAAAACTTGAGAGCTCTAAAATGACTTGTAATTTGGGACGGAGGGAGTATTATTTATTTTTGTGTCCATATCTTTGGTGCTAGTTCATGTACTTTAATACTTACTGACTATTTAACTCATTTCCATGCCTTTTATACTTTCCTTACTGCATACCTTTTCTGTTTGTTAGTTGTTAATGGATTAGGCTCCTGACATTTTTCTGTATTGACCCTTATTATTTGGGCAAATTAGATTCATACCATTACAATTTTGCAAACTTTAAAATATGCTATCCATGTGTCAATGACAGATGGGGCTCTACAAGAGAATGACACATGGGCCCAAATGTCATATTTCAAATTTCACCAAATTGTAATGGCATGTATCAAATTAATCCTTATTATTTTGGAGTATGGCTCTCTAGCATTGTGATTTTTGATTTTATTTTTTAAGTGTTTGTGCATACTGTTGGTTTTACTTTTCAATTTTTGTTGCCTCACTCTAGCTGGTAAGTATTCTTCCTTTTGTACTATACTAACTTCTCAACTATCCAAATTTTTCAGAAAGAACCACAAGGTCCAATCGCCCACAGAATAATGGGACCTCAGCACCACTCCCAAGATTTGATTGATGCTATAAACGCATGCATGGTAATTGTCTAATGAGTAGTAGCAGTTTTGTCTCTCCTGGTAACTATAGAACTCAGGAGCATTAAGTCATCCTATTTCCTTGTTAACAGGACCATAAAGATGACCAAACCTTTTCTACATTTAAGGAACGACTTTGCTATTTACAGGTTTGGTTTCTGAGTGACTTCTGCTCTTACCTGGCTAGTCAGCAGATTGATATAACGAACTGTTTGATGGTGCAGAAAACTGAAAACAAGAGGGTCTCCTGTGGTCTTTCTGGAATACATGGATGGGGGCTATTTGCGGCTAGGAACATTCAAGAGGGTCAAATGGTACATCATGTCAAGTGAAATTAGATTATCTGTGTTAACTGTGTTAAGTCTATTGCATTGCTGAAACAATTATTTTTATCTAATATATCCACAATATATGGCCAAAAGGGGAGCTCTGGTGCAGCAGTAAAGCTGTTGCCTTGTGACCATGAGGTCATGGGTTTGAGTCTTGGAAACAGCCTCTTGTAAAAATGCTGAGAAAGTGTGCATACAGAAGACCCAAAGTGGTCGGACCTTTTCCCGGACCTTGCACAAGCAGGAGCTATGTGAAAACCGGGCTGACTGCCCTCTTTATATCCACAATATATGCTCAAGAACATGTCTGGTTTGCTTTATTAATGTGAATGCAAAAATAAGAAGCATGTATGGGTTTTGTATATGTTAGTTGGTAGATTAAATGCCTAGGCACTAGGCTACAGAAGAGCATAGCTTGTTGCCTGCAAGTGTATACACCTTTTCTTCATTTAATGAATGCTAATAGTCTGCTATACAAAATTGTAAAAATGTATATATTTGGCTACATAATTTTGAATTTTCTCAGTAATAACAATATATGTTCTCATACCCATCTGAACATTTTGTACATCATTTTCCATCAGTTTTATATTATAAATCATGTCATGATATTTTCTTGCCTATTTATTAGTACTTCCTTTGGTTTTAAATTGTTGACGCCAGCTAGTACTACAAATTTGCACTAGCCGGTGTTAACAATTTAAAATTGGAAGGAGCACTTGTCTAGATTCACTTTGCATTCATAATTGATTATATAACTCCTAATGTGTTGTGATGATGTTTGGGCCAGGTTATTGAATATCGCGGTGAACAAGTTAGACGCAGTGTTGCTGATTTGAGGGAAGCACGATACCATAGAGAGAAAAAGGACTGTTATGTGAGTCATCATTCACTGCACTTTTCTCAACCCATTTACTGTGCTTAGTAGCCTTTGTAAATCTCTAATTTGTTGCTTCTGCAAAGTATGCTGTTTTAAGTCCTTATCACAGTTTATTTGCCGTCTATACTGCTTTCAGTTTTTCTTGCCCCAGACAGTAACTTTGTGGTCTCAGCTTTATTCTGTGACCGGCACATTGATTCTTTCTCTTTTTAATTGTAGCTGTTCAAGATAAGTGAGGATGTTGTTATTGATGCCACAGAGAAAGGAAACATCGCTCGCCTAATAAACCACTCGGTAATGCCCACATCTCGCAGCTTCTTGCCATATGTGCTGGCTTGCTAAATTGACAATTGATTTCTGCTACACTGCAGTGCATGCCTAATTGCTATGCAAGAATCATGAGTGTTGGTGATGACAAGAGCCAGATTGTTCTTATTGCCAAAAGAGATGTCTATGCAGGAGAAGAATTAACGTAATGTTTCGTGAACCTTTTCTGTTTATACAAGTAATCTCATCACTTTAATATCTTAAATATCATCTTCTGATGGCTCTTTTTTTTTCACTTTGTAGTTATGACTACTTGTTTGACCCTGATGAGTCGGAAGATTGTCGAGTTCCTTGTTTGTGTAAAACTCCAAACTGTCGTGGATACATGAATTAGCGCAGACTACTCACAGGACTAACCCCTTACAGAAGATGCCAAATACCCAGCCATTTTTTCCAAGGTTGAGCCAGATTCTTTTGTTCGTTCTTTTGCTCTCATTCTGTGTGGCTGCCAGCATGTAAAATCCTGTTTTAGCCTCGGCGTATAGATGATGCAAGATTAGAGTCATCTAATTTGGGTGAAGAATACTGGCAGCCACTGCTAGCCATTGTAAATTGTGTCAGTGCTGTAATAATTATTGGATGCCATAAGCATCAGATTGACCTACTACCTCAACTATTCTGTTTGTGAAGAGTTTGCAACGAGTATTCATTTGTATTTCGCTGAATCATCTAGCCCCCCAAGCCATCAACATCGTCGGTAACCACCTGGAATGCTTTGGACGTGCTCTTCGTCTACGTTGGTTGTGGTTCCACTGGAGGGCGCCAAACAAGCCTTGGCACGGTATGCCTTTGCCGATTGATTTCACAGACGCAATGCTCCTTGCAGCTGCAACATGAGTCACCGTGCATAATGGTAGATGAGCAAGCTTCTGCAAGTCCAGTTGGTTGCGAGGTTTGGCTCCTGCGGCCCTGTTTCCAGCGTTGTTCCAGCACTCTCGCCGGAAGAACAAAACCGTCGCCGAGGCCCTTCGCAATGGCTCATGGATCAGAGACATCAACTATAACCTGACACTTCGTTTGCTTGAGGAGTATGTCCAGCTCTGGGCGCTAGTGAATGACATGAACGTTAACCTTTCATCGGAGCTGGAAGATTGTATCATCTGGACGCGCTCCGCATCCGGTGAGTGTTCCGCAAAATCAGCTCACAACTTTCAATTTGAAGGGAGCACGCAGTCTCTGTTTTTGAGCCGGATTTGGAGTGTTTGGGCTCCTTCAAAATGCAAATTCTTTGTATGGCTGTTGCTCCAGAATAGGATTTGGACGGCGGACCGCCTTCAGAGTCACGGTTGGCCTAATCAATATTTTTGTCACCTTTGTTTCCGCAAGCTTGAGACGGCTTTCCATCTCTTCGCCGAATGCCCCGTCTCGAAGCAGGTTTGGTCCGCTGTGAGTATTTTGGGCAGGCGTGCACCGGTTTCAGCCATGCTGGTGGAACGCGGCCTGGGATCTTTTGTCTTGGTTCACGCCAGTGACGGATGGTTGCTCAGAAGCTCAAATGAAGGGCCTTTGTTCTTTGATCATTGAAGTGCTTTGGCACATTTGGCGGGAACGCAACGCCAGGATTTTTGAAGGAAAGCTGAAGTCAGTGGAACGGCTTGTTTCTGAGATCAAGGAGGAGATTCAGCTCTGGTTCACGGCGGGGGCAAAGCACCTGGCCCAGGTGGTGTTGCATCTTAGCGAGTAGTAGTATGTTTCTGGGCTGTTGGCCGGTGTAGTTTTTCCTATACCGGTCGTTGTAGCGCACTCCCCTGCGCTTGTAAATATTTGTAAGCTAAACTTTTCTCTCTTCTTATAACTAAAGGTCTACCAGCCAGACGCCAGTTTCATCGTCACCATTATCGACATAGCAGTTCAATTTTTAGCGTCTGTCGTCCCCTGCTCAGGTAAGGTTTCGTTCCACATTTGATCCCACATCGGATATGATATAAATATGGCTCTCCTGCCAAGGCGTGTGCTGTCGTAGCGAAGATGAAAGTTGAACTGTTTTGTGGGGTCATCGTCCTTTTTGTTGAACTGTCAAAAGTAGTGCCTAGTTGCTTCAAAGTTGACGAGAATTTCTTGCTTTCGCGGCTCGTTTTTGAAGCAGCTAATTAGTGAGAGTTTTGAGCTCTAAGTTTCGCACGGAACCAACCAAACTGCAGCTTCGGTTATGGCGGGATGCACGAAACCAACAAACCAAGGCTAGCTCGACGAGCGAGGCAAGACAGGGGCGCACTCCACATAGTCCTGCACGAGTCAAGTGAAGTGAAGTGATACGACGTGGCATGGCGTGTGGCTGGCTGCGACACTTGCCGACCAAGTTGGTCCTTGTGCCTGTACCAAGTCTTTTGCTCCCTAGCCAAAATCTGTCCGTGCCCACGACACGTGACTGTCCGGGCCACCCGTTCGGACAACTCCTTGTTGATTTCCTGCGCTGCATGACTATGAGATGGACTTGTTTATTTTGGCGGGCACAGACACAGAGAAAAGGCAGGAGCCGCAGAATGTATGGGCGCGTCCACACGATCTGCTAATTCCATCAGATTCTACAGCTACAGTCCAGGGAAGCCGATCTGTGAATTCTGCATGCTGCTCTATTTAGAGTGAAAACGAGTCGAAAAAAATAAATTAAAAATAGTGAGAGTATCGAACTAAATTTTTAATTTTTTTAACTAAAATTTAATAAAAATTGAAAAAATGTGTGAAAAAATTTGCGGACCCAACCCTTTTTTTTTTTTACACCCCTAGCTCTACTGCCTCGCACGAATGGCCCTGCTTCTTTGATCTTTCACCGTACTACATGCAGCTAGTAGCGTACTCCTCGTAGGCTAGTAGCGTGGCCACACCTAGCAGCACATCGGCGCTCAATGTTGGATCTGAGAATATCAGACTAGCTAGTGAGACATGGTATACTCGCACTCGCTCCATAATTTTATACTAGTATTGACAGTTTCACAAAAACTCATTAAGGCCTAGGAATTTCGTAAAAATCGTACAGAAATTTTACAAAAATTATTTTAATTTCACAAAAAATGTAGGATTCAAAAAAAATTCCCGCACTCCAAAGAAGGCCTAAAATTTTGGTCTAATAGTCACAAACCCACCAAAACAAAAAGTAGAGTATGTTTCATAAAACCATCATAGGTTAGGTTTAGGGTGCTGTTTCACGGTGCCATTATTTCAAATAAGTACTCGCTCTGTCCTATTTTATCTGTCGCTTTAACCTCATACAATTGTCCCAAATTATCTGTCATTCTCACTTTTCAATACATTTTTCTCTCCTTTCAACGCATCTTTATCTCTATCTCTCTCATCCTCATTTCTAGCACATCACACATTTTTCACCTTTCTTATTTCTGTGTCTAGAGCTAAAACAATACTTAAATCAGGATGGAGGGAGTGCTATAGTATATATCATGGCTACTTAGTTTTCCATATATTAGCGACACCTAGCTAGCCAAAGTTGTACAGTACTCCCCCGTCTTAAAATAAGTGTCATTTTAGATTTTTAAATATATACCTTTAACCATTTGTCTTATTAAAAAATAACGATATTATTTATTTTATTGTGAAATGATTATTATTATTAGAAATACTTTAAACTTGACTTGTTTATTTTTGTATTTTCGTAAATTTTTTTAATAAGACGAATGCAATTTATAATTTCATATGTGCGTGTCTGGCATGTGAGACCGGGATGGTGAGATACAATATGAGGCAAACAGTACCAATGGTGGATTTGTGAAACAAACTCTATATTTGGTAGGTTTATGAGTGTAAAGTTAAGTTTGATGGGGTTTATGAACTCTTTTTTATAGTTGACACCAATTACTTTAAAACTGAACTAATCATAACATCAAATACAAAAAACCAGAGGGAGTATATCACACAAATGTAGTACTAGTAGCATGTTTTGGCTGCAATATTTTTACCAATACTGTAGATAGCGATGGAGTAGGATGGAACCAGCAAGAGGAGATACATTCATGTATGGCACTAGCGTTTTTTGACTTGTTGAGCTGACGAAACTTGTTGACGCCGCAACTTGTTGAGCTGACGAAAGCTTGACGGTGATTTTTACCATGGCGGGTTAATAATGGCTGGAGGGCATTGACGTGTCGACTCCCGGGACAAATGGTAGCGGAGAACCGGAGATCCGACGGTTTACTGGGGGTGGCCGGCGCAGGGGGAAGAGAGAGAGCGAGTGAGAGAGCCAATGGGAACTCGACACAGCCGGGTGACATGATGGGGACTGAGCTACGCGCCGGCAACACTGAAGGACGCCTTTGTCTATATGCCCCCAGGCACCCACCAATCCCCATGTCTCTCTCTCTGTGTCCTTGCGTCGTGACTTCTTCGAGTCCTTCGAGGATCCAAATTCTATGTAGCGTGGAAGAGAACAGCTGGTAATGCCGGGCACTGCAGCATTTTACTGTAGCTATAATCTCATCCGAGATTTTACTGTTCACGATTTTACTGTAGCAGCCGATCGCACCCATTTGCTTCCAATCCGACGTCTCAGATTCATTCTCAGCGATGAGCACTGTAGCAACGTCAATGCGAGGATGTGTCCTTCGAATCCTACTTCTCCTGTTGGTAGCGAGCTAGAGAAAGGGAGAGAGATAGAGAGAGAGAGAGAGAGAGAGCACGGCAGTAGATGCTCCTTTTGAGTGTGTATTTGATCCAAACTTCGCCGCGGGTAGGATGGACGGGCGCCGTGCCGTCCGATTCCCTCTCGGCCCGCCCGGCTGATCAGCTCTGAGCTCCCGTCCAGTCCCGGGCCCTACCTACAACTCCGTTGCTTCGTTCGGTCCTCGGCCAGGACTGCAAGCTCAGCTCCTCGTGAAGTCGTGAGAGTCACCACCGATCTGCCAGGCAGTTCTATATAAAGTCGAGTCGAGACGCAAACCTCCGGTGTCTTAGCCGCAACGTGCGACGTGATCGAGCCAGTGTTGGAGCCAAGCGATTAGTAGCGGATCGCTCAGGGATCGAGAGGGCGCATGGATCGTGGTGATCCGCTGGTGGTTGGGCGGGTGATCGGCGACGTTGTGGACCCTTTCGTCCGCCGCGTGCCGCTGCGGGTGGCATACGCCTCGCGGGTCGTTTCCAACGGATGCGAGCTCAGGTCCTCCGCCGTCGCCGAACAGCCGCGGGTCGAGGTCGGCGGATCGGACATGCGCACCTTCTACACACTGGTACGTCGACTCATGTCCATTGTGCGTGCTGTGCTCCAGTGATCCATTACTCCATCGTCGTAACTGATTGAAATTTCGCAGGTGATGGTGGATCCAGATGCTCCAAGCCCCAGCAACCCAAACCTCCGAGAGTACTTGCACTGGTGAGTACACGTACATGCACGCTGCACTCGGTCCGTCTGAAAAGAAGACGGACCGATCGATAGATCCGTCTGAATGCATATTACAGCTCGTCTGATCAGACTCTACCATCATCCGGGCTTCTTCAGTTCTTAGCTTACGTGCTGATCGCATGCCAAGATCACGCCAAGCGACCTTCTCTTTCCTTTCCCTTTCATTCAAGGACAGAACTCTCACTGTCAAGATCTTATCAGTATCTAGCTCTTTTTGTGTCAGTACAGTGCCACTCGAGTTCCAAAATTCTATGTTAAGTACATTATTCCGAAGTTAACATATTTGTTTTCATTTCAAAATAAAATTATTGAACCTATAAGCTTTGACAAAGCAGCTGTGAATCAAATCAATTGTTGTTTATATCAACAAGATCAAAATGCTTCAATATGGTCTTGGGCTTATATCAGCTAGTAATAAACTTATTACTAGAGAGAAATCTGAGGTAAAAGATTAGTTTGGTAGACTTTCATATTAAAAGACGCCTTACACTAATAGACAAATAATGGTGTGATTATATTGAAGACTTCTACAAAAATATCGTGTTATGATACCTAAAACCGTGGTCTTTAAGTGATCCTATAAATATTATAAAAAAAAATTCGGTCTAGGATCACAATCCATATCTCTTCCTTGTAAAAGTGAAATGTGGCACGACAATCTGCTGCATTTATACTCAAAAACTGCCATGTTGAATGAAATGTAATATACGGGTGCATGTAAACATTCATCTTGCTGCAGTACACCAGAAAACAACAATTGACTGAAGCATGAATTGCTAGATGATCCTCTTTATTTTATGTTCACATTTTTCTGCCTATTTATTTACCCCCATCCATTCACAAATTGTTGTTGTTAAAATAACAAATTTAGTTTATTATTAAACTATAATTATTATTCTGACAACAACGTCAATTTTAAAACAAATATGGTATATAAATCATGTGATTATTTCCTACATCAAGTATAACTGTATTTGCGTAGTATTACTTAATTAAAGAGATGTCATACATAACTAATTCAATGCAAAGCATGAAGTGTAGCATCCTCGGCATACTTCTGTTGCTTAAAGCGCGTATAATAATTGCATGACATTGTATCTTGTTTAAAGAGATCATATATACCTAATATTTTAGTGAAAGCGTATGTTACACAATACTGTTTCATTTTTCGCTTCTGAATCATACTGTATAAACATATGATTCTGCTCAGTAATTATGTACTGTAAATATCATCGGTCCATCTCCTGCGACTACTATTTCCATCATGCATGGGCAGTAGTTAGATTTGCTATGTCCTTTATCTGTAACTGTAACTTGTTGCCAAAAAGTTTTCAATATCATCGTACTGTCATCTACGGGTCTTGATTTCCTGGAACAATCTACTTAAAAACTTGACAGCACGAGTCAAGATGAGCATCTTCTTCCAAAGATATATGAGCATATATTGAATCAAAGTTATTTTGATCTTTCTGATGCAGGCTAGTCACTGACATCCCGGCAACGACAGGAGCTTCCTTTGGTACTATGCTTGATGAAGAATTACTCTGCTCACTATAGACTGCGTCTGTCCAACGCAAACATGCACTCTGGTTCCTAACCCATCAACACATTTGCTGTTCGTGCAGGGAGTGCGGTGGTGTGTTACGAGAGCCCGCGGCCAGTGCTTGGAATCCACCGGCTGGTGTTTCTGCTCTTCCAGCAGCTCGGCCGGCAGACGGTGTACGCCCCGGCCCCGGGGTGGCGGCAGAACTTCTGCACCCGCGACTTCGCCGAGCTCTACAACCTCGGCTCGCCTGTCGCCGTCGTCTACTTCAACTGCCAAAGGGAGGCGGGAACTGGTGGGAGAAGGATGTGAGCTCGAGCTCGACGAAGAGAACTATGTTATGATCTATTTATATTTTGAATTATCATGAACGAACAACGTGTTCCTATTTGTCAAGGGCATCTAGAAGAAGGATTATACTCGATTTCCCTATAGATAACAGAGTTCCTGTCTAGATGTAACTCTGGCAAATTGGAACAGGTATAATGTACTGATAAGATATATCGATCATGCATTTAAATGTTCTCAACCTCGTGCGTGTGAAGAGAGATCATTGCTTCCCCTTCTCAGAAAATGACAGCGTATGTTTAGGCTTCATAAGGATTCGAGATGTTACTGTAAGCTTTTCCTTATTGCAACGCTCAGGTTGGCTCCATCTCGTATCGTATGCTTCTGAAATTCCAGCGTTACAACGGTTGTGGCGAACAGTTGATCTCCAGGAAGCGGAGTACAGCGAAGAGTAAAAATATGCCACTACTCCACTGCAGCAGGGAAAAGGACCTTGTATGATTAGAGCATGCTGCTTTCACGTTTCTTTGGCAATTTGGAAATATTATTACGTAGATATTAGAAGTTAGAACAGCAAGGTGCAGTGCTAGCTAGCTACATGCTAGTATGCCAGTGCTGCTCCTGAGATGAGCGGGCCAAGCCAGCCTTCCAGCACTCAGCTACCAAAGTGAGCAATTGCGCTTTGATCCGGACTGACCGGGCAGCATCTCTTCACTGGAAGTTTGGAATAGTTGTTTTCTTCAGAAGGCCATTCCAGGAATGGACTATCCCATTGACCATTGCTACCTTTTCAAGCTTTGGGCCTGATCGTTGGAAGTTTGGATTGTTATAGGGAGATTATTTTGAATTTTCAGCCTGATCTTATTGGGCCAGTCCAGACAAACAGGCCCTAGTTAATGGAACTCCGGGTCTTGAAAACCACTCGGTTTTCATGTTTGATTCTCTGGTTTTTGGAGAAAAAAAATAAAAAAAATAAAATTTAAACACCAAAGAATCAGTCGGTAAAATACGCTATAGGCCACCATGAATTTCTGGCACTGGTTGAGAGTTGAGACATGTTTCAGAGTTCATTTGTGCATCGACTATGACTGAGATATAAAGTGTGCAACTCCTTATTTGCTGCTAAAAGTTTCTCGTCCATGGCGCCACCCACATGCAGCGAAGAACAGCTAAAGCGCGCCCTGTTCCGAGATCTGCAAGAAACAACTGCGATTGAGCTTGGGGATGCTGATGGGACAGAAATGCATGCCGATCTGGACGGTAGGAAATGCCAAAGCAAACCAGACTAGTAGGTCTCGATGTTAACAGGTCGGCCTCATGGATGCCGGGCCCACGTGTTGGTGGGTGGGCAAAAGTACAGAGAACAACTAACTAAACGGTCAACAACTGGGGACTTTCCTTTCGAACCCATTGCTGAAAAACACAAATATTGTACTTTTTTTGTTTTTTAATTGATATCGCCGTTCATTTGAAAGAAAAAAAAACATAGAATTTGAGAAAAAAAAAACTTCGTAAAGTGAAAGGCCCTCGGCATAGGTATCCGATGGAACTGTGGACGTGTCACAAAAACGTAATTTTTTCAGGAACAGTTTAGCCTTCAGTTCCATGTCTCCACTACAGTAGTATGTAAGCTGGGACCATTGCAGGGTCAGGTTTTTCAATAGGCACGAACTGTGAGACAATGGGATCCTATACCTCCATATTACATGACTGACTCTTCAGAGTACAAATTCAATCTAAGTATATATTTCTTTCCTTCGTTGCCTAGTAAACATAGAAGTAAAAATTTACAGCCGTTCTTCACATGACTCAGGAGATATGGGAGTTTTTCTTTTGTTCTACAGGAATTTGCAACAATGATGTACGCACGAGACAGATGAAAAAGAATAAATTGAGTAGCTAATCAATAAATGGAGTAAAGGGTGGAAATGTAAGGGTTGTAGGATGGAAATGCTGCGAAAATTGCTCTTCGCTTCTCATGCTTGCCCTCATCAAGATGAACTTCGCTGGCTCTGCTCTGGCTATAAGCCTGCCCTCGCTCAAGGAAAGCTGGAGGCACAAGGAAACACCAAATCAAACACCAAATCATTGACTTCATGGCCTAAATTCCGTAATGCCTCACTGAATATTCCAGCAGCTGTTGGTTAGGGCAGATCATTTCTTTCACTCTTATACCATTTTTGTAGATTTTGAATGTTGGAATTGTCCTCACATTTTCCGCACGTGCAACAGCTGGGCTCTGATTTACATCAACCTGAGGTGAAGACCAAATTGGTATGTTAATGTCGGCTAGATTTAGGACGACTAGGTGAATGAACCTTGTAATGGTGCCAGTTACCTTAAGGAAATTAACAGATGGGTATCTGGTACATAGTGTGTTCACAAACGGTGAAATTTTGCAGCACTGCTGATTCGAAGGTGTCATGAAATGAACGACTGAAACACCTGTAAATTTGAAACAGACTGGTAAAACATCTCAACAAAGAACACAGTGATAGAGAGCAAGAAACCAACTAGCATTAGTACAATGACAGGAAACCAAATGCCATGTGAAGAATGCATGCATAGCAGGAAAATAGTAATAGGCCAATAGTACTGTCAACCTGTGGTACAACTTGGCTATTAGCAAAAAAGTCAAGATTCGCCATACTAATGTACCGTTTGATTATTATTACTCGACTGCGAGTCAAGTCATGGATTGAATGTGAGAGCAATGGCGAAAGAAAACTTTTTTTTTTTTGAGAAGTTCGGGGGGGGGGGGGGGGGGGGGAGCATCCCACCTTTTCATTTCTTTAAGCACATACATGGAGAAGTCGCATGTAGGTTACATAGGTAAAAGCAAAGGGGAGAGAACAAGAACACACTCTCTCAACAAGGAAAAGAGTAACACAACGCACCGGCGTGCCCACAACAACACATAAAGATACATCACACACTGACCACACTAACCCAAATGCTCACTCTTGAATAGTTGCAGTTATAAGAGAGTAATAGCAATGCGATTTGGTTATCTTTGTCTACAAAAATTTAACAAAAATAGAGGACAAAATAAAGAAGACGGTCTTCATGCTCTGGTTCGCTACACCTAAGTCAAAAACTATGGGTCCTTCTGTAATAGATGAACAAGTTGAACAAGCAATATAAGGATGAAGTGACTTCCATAATACATCACTGCTGGGAAAAAGGAGACTTGTCTTTTGCATCTGCCAAGGATTAACCCCAGCTCACAACTAATTTAGGGATCGGCTGATTTAAATTAAGGCATAACATCTGGATGGGTAAGCTATCAAAATGTAGTACCAAATGCAATGCTATGTTCTCATAACATATTACAATAATTTTAATCACGATGCTGTGCATGACACTCAGACTTATTCAATTCCTTAATAAGTTGATATTCTTACTTACTACCCTCTAACTTTGCCTTAATAGTGTATAAAGCTCAAGGAACAGATACATATCTTCGGAAATTCAGTTCTAACAACAAACATAATGATAAATGGCCCGCTTTTTAGTTATTGTAATCATTGTAAGTTCTTTTAGTGAACAATATGAGGTTTCCATTCCTTACAGCAAATGAGCAATATAAGTCACTGAAAGCAAGCTCGCTGTACCAAACAAACGGAAGACATCAATAAACCTTATCAAATGAATATAGCTTATTACAACACAAACCTGGCAATGATGTGGCCATCCGAAATTGCTCCATTCCCTTAATTGCTTCAACCTCCCCTCCAAACTTCATGTTGTATACTTCCTCACCTCGAGATGACTTAAGAGCAACCTGGGCATGGAAATAGGCCTCAGCAACCTCCGTGTCACCTGGAAGTTCCTTTCTGAGAACCTCATAATCTTTCACAGATTCAGCCCATCGCTCCATCTAATCAGCAAAAGCACAATAAATGCAATAAGCTGCGAGTTTTTCAAGCTCTAAGTCAAGGAGGAAAATAGGATTAAAGGAAAAAAATGTCACCTTGCCATAGGAAGCTGCTCGCCTGAGCAAAGCCTTGGTATAGTTAGGATGAATCTTGAGAGCTTCATTGCAATCCTCAACAGACTTCTCCCACTGCCCTAGCTTGAACCTACAAGCTGCCCTGTTGCAATACAGGACTTTATTCCTAGGATGTTGTTTGAGGCCTTCACCATAAGCTAGGCAAGCTTCAGGAAATTTTCCAGAATTGAAAAGCTCATTCCCTAGGGATCGTGCTCTAGCCACAGCTTTCACTTTATTATGCATAGTTATCACTTCAGTGTTTCCAGGATCTGTTATCCTGGCCTTATCTATGGAGGAGACAGCATGGTCAAACCTGAAAAATGCTTGCGAGTGTCAAGTCCAGGTATCAAACTAGAAGCCTTCAGTACCTGCTATGCTGGTTGAATTTTTTTTACTACAGTTTGCTACAGCAGGGGAGTGCAAATTACCTTCCCAATGCCATGTCTACTTGGGCGTGAACATAAAAGAGGTATGCATTTGCAAGGAACCCACAGAACTTAGTGTCTGAGGAGCATGAAGACGAACAATCCAACTTGGACGCACTTGAGATAGCCAAATCAGCCTCGTCAAGAAGATTGAGGCGAAGAAGGGCTTCGGCTTTAGAGGCCAAGAGCTGTAAATATGAATAATTAAGATATATTCTAAAAAAAAGAGACAGCTAGTCGATATCAAGAAATGATGGAACCTAACCAGAGCAGAGGAGTCAGCTCCAGCAGCAATAGCAGCGTCACTTTCCCTTAGTACACTCCTCCATTCCCCAGCCTTTCGTGCATCCAGACATCTGCCAAAATGCTTCTCCACTGTTTGCAATTTATGCAACTCTAGAAGGTCAGGCTGAGCAGATGCAAGGGAAAGGTGCTTCAGAGCATCCTCAATGTGTCCTAGCCTGCAATTCAGCAAGTTCAGATGAATAAATGAATGAAGACCTTAAGTATCATCAATTAATCCAGTAAGCGTACTCATGAAAACAATACAAAGGACCAACGATGAATTTACAATGTTGAATAATTACTAAATCAGGAAACAAGCTAAAACAAAATACTCCAGACTCCAGCAAATAGGAGTACATTGAAGGTATATAGGGCAAACTAGCAAATAGGAGTACATTGACCGTGTATAGTGTTACTATTTATGGTTTTGTACCAAATCAAGTATTGCTGGTCCCCTGGAAGCTGGAAAAGCAACAAATTTTGATCTACTAAAAGGGAATGCGGAGACACATTAGGCAGCGTGTTCAATAACCAGATCAACCCGGTTCCACATGGATGCCCAGAAGTCTAAAGTGAGGCCCTCTCATGAAACATTGAGCCTGTCGTGCAAATAGCCTTCCAAGAACAACCATACTGAACTAACATATATTCCCCCCACGCAGCGGTCCCTTCGTAAGCTCTACCAAAAATAGCAAATTTTAGATTCGAATTGTAGGTACATTGTCTCAGCAAATGACTCTGTTTTGTTTAACAACTACTGCATGATGATCGTTGGAGCAAATCAACGTCCATGCTGCAAAAGAAGCTGTTTTCACCAACACAGGGTTCAAAAGGATAGGAAAATGGAACAGAAGGCATAGATCCGAGAACTGATGATCTCCGTGCCGCCCACCCAACCCAAGGATTCACCTTATGTGCAAGGACGCGAGGCGCTGGTGCGCGCGGCCGTACGACGGATCGATCCGGAGCGCCTCCTCGCACTCCTTGACTGCCTCTCCGAAGCGACGGAGGCCGATGAGCGCGGCGGCGCGGTTGCCCCGGCAAGCGGCATTGTCCGGGCACATGGCGAGCGCGCGATCGTAGAGCCTGAGCGCCTCCTCGAAGCAGCCCTTCTTGTACTGCTCGTTGCCGGCCCTCTTGACCTCCTCCGGGTCGGCGGCCGACATGGCCCGCCTGACCACGGCGTCGTCGTCTGGCGCGGAGCCGCCGCTGCGCGAGCGGACGATGCTCCCGTGGCCGTAGTTGGCGGTGCCGGAGCCGAGGACGTCGTGGCGGGAGGAGCGGGGCGGCGGCGTGGCGGCGGAGCAGGAGGAAGGCAGCGGCTTGGCGATGCGTCCCGACGGGCAGATGTTCCCGGCCGGGAGCGCGTTGGTGAGCGGCGAGGTAGCGGAGCTGGAGCACGCGCTGGCGCCGGAGGTGAAGACGAGGGGCCCCGAGCCGGTGCGTCGGTGGCCTCTCCGCGGAGGCGCGTCGGAGGAAAGCGGGATCTCGCCGGAGTGGCTCCTGCGGGCGGCGAGCGCGGAGGAGGGCGGCGCCCTGGACACCGAGCCGGAGGAGCCGGAGGAGGAGCTCGGGGTGAGGTGACCCTGCTTGGAGTGCGGGAGCGGGGAGACCGGGGAAAGGCGGCCGGGCGGGAGGGTGTCCGGCTTGTCAGTGGAGGAGAGGAGCACGGCGGCGGCGAAGGCGTCGGACAGCGTGTCCGGCATTGGCGCCGGCGGGCGGTGCGACATTCCGCCGGGGCTCGCTGGGCCTGGCTGGGGGGGGGATCTGTCTGCTCTCCCACTCCTCCGCTCAGTGGAGGTGACTGATGCGGTGGAAGGAGGGCTAGAGCGGCATGGATGGGGATGGGGATGGGGATCTCGCTCGTGAGAGGAAGGAAGCAAGGAATGATGGAAGGGCCTGGCGAGGCTTCCTTCGTTCCGGTCCGCGAGGGAGGTGAGGCTGGGGAGACAGGAGGAGGGGTAGATTTGCTGGCTGTCCGCTTGGCCGTCGCCTCTCTCTCCCCTTGCGGCGCCACGGCAGTAATAATGGCCAGTCCACTCCCCTGCCTTTTTTTCCCTTTTTTTTTTCTTCTCTTGCCCCAATTAAACAACCATCAATCTTTCGGTTTTTGGCAAGGTCGCCGTCCTTCCATTTTCTCCGTGGACATCGGCTGTTCCTTTTGTCAATTGTGAATCAATCAACATATCCCATTCCTTTGGGATTTCCTTTTCTTTTTAAGCAATACTAACAATCATTTTAATTTGACCGAGACGATACACACCAGACGTACTTCTTCTCGCCATTCTCGGTATGTTACCGTCACTGAAGCACAAATAATGTCTTTGGAATGTGGTTACGAACTATTCTTAATTTTGCAACGTGCGACAAATTACTGTAAGTTTTTATTGAATCTGTCGGTTTGACTTTTAATTTGAGTCAGGTTATGGTGGTTTTTTAACAGTACGTGCAGTATAAAATGGCACTTGTTTCCGAATCAAGCCCCATGGTCAATCCGAGAGTGTTTACCATTTGTTCAGACTCGATCCACTAGGCAGTGGCTTTCCGTGCAGATTCTTACTTGGGCACCACTCTTTCTGTAGCCTCTCAGATCGAGTTCAGTGTCCTGCAAGACTGCATCATTTCATCTCTCTCGTAAGAGAGAAAAAAAAAATAACCTGATGTCAAGTGGGTGAATACAGCTAGAGGAGGAATGCATGTGACACCACTTGCTGTTAGATTAGAAGGCCATTTTAATTAGGTCAATGAAGCTAGCTAGGGGTAGCTCGCTCGTGTATATGTACTACTCTACTCCAGCATACATAGAAGTGTATATATATATATATATTTGTAATCGATTAATCCGTTTTGTTCTGAACGAACACGACAACATGTCACTCTTACCCAGCTTTGGGTGCTGCTGATTAACTGATCCTCTGGATCCACTTGGGCAGCTCGTTTGATCACATGACCTGCTCCGCTTTACGGAGTCAGCTCGTTCAGTAAACAAAAGCCAAAAACATAATGCCATTGTCCAAACAACAAACAACAAATCTGGGGCGAGTTATACTAGTAGTACTGTAGAACCCTTTGCGTCCCCGGTCCCTTGCGCGAGAATTCAGACTTTATTCAGATCACGGCGACAGGGGCGCTCTACTAGTAGTGGGACATGTCATCAGCGAACAGGCAGCAGAGCAGGGTCGTCGATCCGTCCGGCATTTGCGTCCACGGTTTGTGATGAGGGCGATAATTTGACATATCTGTGTAATTTACACGTAGTATCATCTGAGTGTATAATACTGAGTCAGTGTGTTAAATTAATAAAGCTTAACGAAATAAATATTAAATTATCAAATGCCTCGCCGTCGCTGAAATATCACGATGATGATCATCATCTTGCAAAATGCCGGAAGGCTTTACCTGGAAATGGACGGGAGTTGGTTGGTTCATCGTCAATCAGATCTCAACACGAAACTGCTTATAATCTGAAGAAGCAGAGAGAGAGAGAGAGAAGAAGAAGCGAAGCAGAAAGCTTGGTGATGTGATGAGACGGTGTCCTCGGCCCTCGGGGAAGGGAATATTTGGTGGCGTCACGCGACGTCACTCTCTCCCTCTGTTTGCGAGCGGGCAAGCGGGTAAAGCAAGAGAAAGGAAAGGATCCGCTTTTGTCAGTCCATTCCATGAGCACGCTCAGACCACATCCATCAGTCCATCACCCACCCATGGAGTAGTTTATTATTCGAGTACTCCTAATCTAATGAAACGAGAGAAAGAAGGGTAGACTTAAGTCAGCTGGTGATGGTCCTAATAATCCCATCAAGCCTAAGGCCTCCTTTGAAAGAATTTTTTTATTGTTTTGTTTTTTTTATAAAATTAAACTGATTTTTTATAATTTTCTTTTACAATTTCTACGAAAATCCTGCGTCTTCTCATCTATCCACGCCGGTGCCTGGTTGCTGGGACGGGAGACGAACCAGTACGAGCTATTCCAATCAGCGGCCGTGGCGTCTACAGTACTAGTCTCCTGCTCACCTAGCGTCGCCGTCGTCCCCCGCCCTGCGCCTGCGAGCTTCATGTTCCTTCCTGCTCGCCGATCGGCTGCTGATGATCCGGACGTAAATGAAGATCGAGCGAGCTGATGGCGTGCCTGCGTGCGAGGACATGGGACGCGAGTCGGGAGATCGAGCGACCTCCATCCATTTGTTTCGATTGGATTGGATTTGGAGGACGCGTTGTGTGTAGAATGGAGTACGTACGCACTCGTCTACGATTGGATTAGTTTATGACATGGTCCGTTCCATCCAGTACTCTACGGGTACCAGTACGGGAACTCTGGTATTTCCACAAACCGGAAACAGAGTCCTGGTTTCGTCCCCCCTCCAGCTCTGATGTCGTACTACTGTAGTAGCCAGAGTGATTCTGAATCTTGGAATAATTGATAATTATCACTGATTAAACTACTATAGCTAGCTGCCTTGAGGCACATGTGACTCGCCCAGCCTCGCCTCACCAAGTGGAGAGAGAGAGAGAGAGAGAGAGAGAGAGAGAGAGAGAGAGAGGTTACAGACTTTTGTTTATCGTCAAAAACACATCATGCGTGCGCTAAGCATCTGCAGCCTGCAGGAACTGAGCAGAAATGCATACTTGCTGGAATTATCGTTTGTTTATTGTTAGTCGATATTCTTGGGGATCAACAACCCCTGCCTGTTAGAGCCAGAGCACGAAATTAGATCAGATCAGAGCGCATCCTCCGGAGAAAGAGTCACGTGAACGTTAGTGGTGATTGCACTGTGTGGCGTCTGTGGTGTGCGTGATGTAATACTTTAAATATCGGATCACATGATCCCTCTGTAATTTCTGAATGTTGTATGTTGTTTATAAATATCGGCTGCATAACTCTCGTTACCATTTTTTTTATTCAATTCACAAAAATGTCATGGAACAACTGATCTACTGTTTGTGACTTTGTGTCACTTAGCTTTATGCAACATCCTCCTGGTTCTTCTCGACACTCTACAGAACAACCTGACCAGTTTTCTAATTTTTTGACGAACGAAATTGAACTTGTGATCAGCAACGACCATTGCGATCTTCTTTTCTTTTTAAGTCAGGCCGTGAACAAGTGTCATCATCTTTTCTTTTCTTTTTAGCTGCTCGTACGATACATGACACATGTGGATATCTCTATCTGTATCTATGGCCGCATATTAGAGACCAACACCTGTAACGAAGACGCTTAGCAATTGATTCCTGACGAATTCAAGATCTCAGAGACGATCCTTCTGCACGCTATCCTCAGCTTATGACGTGCGCAGTAGAGATCGTTGATTATTCCTCTGAGCATTCAGCACCTGCAACAGGGGGGTTTGAACGACACATCAACAAGTACTGTATGCATGTTGGCGCGATACTATTTCAGATGCAATGCCACGATCAAGAGATTTTGCCAGATTCGAATTTGAAAATCAAGACAGGGCAAATACTCCAATCTATCCGTCTTGATTGCCGACTGCAAGGTAGCTGCCGGCACATGCTTAATGCTGGTGAGGAAACAACCGAGTAAATAAAAAAGCTGTCATTAGCGTAGATCAAGGGGGCCGAGTGCTATTCAATTCAAATTGCAGCGGTGAAGAGTAGTAACGCTCTTATTTGCACTACTAGCACGCAGCTGGGAGGAAATAAACTGTTTTATTAGAGAGTAAACAGCACGTTCATCGCTGCAAACCATGCTAGTCTCGAGAAAAAAAATCACTTCAGTTGAACCTAACCATGGAGTAGTCTCGAGCAGAACCATCTGTCTTGTCCATGCGCCTGCGCTGGCGGTCTCTGATGAATTTCGGAGTATCTATCACGAAGAAGAGCTGGAGGACTCGAACGTGGAGACCCTCCGCCGCTTGTTGAGAAGCGACGCCCTCGGCGCGAACTCGAGCGCGGAGCTGGCCTTGTCAATGACGGCCTGCAGCGCCTGGTGCACCGAATCCACCACGCTCACCACGTCGCCGGCACCGGCGCACGGTGACACGAGGAAGGTGAAGCGGACGCGGCCGCCCAGCGTGGTCACCTCGGACCCGACGACCCGGAGCCGGAGCGGCCGCAGCGCCTTCTTCACCTCGGCGAAGAGGTCGGAGCCGTCCTCGCAGCTCATCGTCGCCTTGATGAGGACGCCGGCGTGGGAGGAGGAGGAGGGCGAGGAGTCCTGCGCCAGCTCGACGGTCACCTCGTCCGCGTCGGCCGGAACCGCCGGGCACTCGCTGCTGAGTCGCGCCGCGCTCGTCTTGAGCTTCTTCATGTGGGTTATCACCTCAGCGAGCAGCGCGGCTTTGTCCATCTGCGTGACAACGAGGAATCAAACGGAGAATACAATTATCATCAGGTTAATAGTAACTTCTACGCTAATAGTTGTTGGGCCATACGGCAGTAAATGAAGCCCGCGTTCAGCGGTCAATTTGTTCTGGGCCAAGCACTAGATAATTAGATCTTTGGGCTTCGTCAGCCGCGCGAGCTCACATCGCCGGCTCGCCGCCACGGCACGTGTGGACACGCCGCTGGCCGCTGGCTTGGTGATATATCCGGCAGGCGAGCGCCGGTGCAGCGGCCCCCGCCAATTCTACTATAGTAGCTACAGGTACTAGGAAGAGCGAAGCACACTCACCTTGTCAGTGCAGGGCACCATGCCCCGGAGCGTGGCCAAGTGCGCGTTGATCCTCTCCCGCCGCCGCCGCTCGGCCTCGCTGTGGTTCTTGAGGGCCGTCGCAGCCTTCTCGCCGCGGTCTCCCTTCTTCGTCGTCACCGTCTCCTTGGTCGCTGCGTCCAAATCCTGTGCATTTCCGTCCAAAAGGACGGGCGACGTCGACGCGACCAGCTGCTGGCTAAGGTCGTCATGACCATGGCCGCCGCCAAAACCAGCGTAGATCAGCTCGGAGTCACTCAGGGGGACGGAGCTCATGTCGCCGTTCAAGTTACCGCCACCAAGACGATGATCGGCAAAGCAGGACATTTATAGCAATGCAACTACAGTAGTAATGGAGAAAGCGACCGAGTGGTATATAAAGATCAAGCCGAAAAGAAGCCTGTCTCCTTGTGATCCCAAGTGCAAGTTGAGGAGGAGCCGCTCCTTCTTCCAAGGGATCTCTCTCGGCACTTCAGCAGGGACAAGACAACTCTCGCATCCAAGAGCTTACAGTCACAAGGGCCAAGAACAGGCGTCCAGAGCGTCACAAGTCCAAGCACCTTTGTTTCCCAAGGACCCGCAAGCTTAGACAACAGGGAAGGCAGCAGCAACGAACAGGGAGGCAAATAGCAGCAACACCAACGCCTGGGTTCCCAACAGCACTGCCCAGACAAAAGCCCTTCTCCCAAGACAGGATCGTATAGCAGGAACAAACTCGCAACGAAATCACAGGAAAAGCAGAGCCATGTCTCCCAGAACTGTCAGAAACAGATAGTACTGTAGGAAACACAAGGGCACAGGGTTTTTAGCTTGTGCCCTGGACTCTGTTGAGGAACTCAAGGACAGGCACCAAGAAGAGAGGAGCTAGGAAGAGAGGCAAACACTTGCTTTGGAAGTCAGCTCAGGTGCCTGGAGGTCGGTTCGGAGGGCACGACCAGAAGGGGAGCCTGATATGCCGTAGCTTCCTCTGCTGCGCCGAGTCCGACTTGCACCCACAGCTTCCGACTCTTCGTGCGCGGCCTTGCGATTCCATTGCTGGCTTCAGAGGTCTTCTGTTTCGTGGGATGTCTAGAGGAGGCAATGTTTCATCTTGGAATTCCTCTGCTTTGTGAAAGGGATCATCTTCTCATTCAGATACAGGAGATGGCGGTGGCTGCGATGCATCCCTCAGTTCGATTTCCTCTCGGTTTCTTGAGGACGGGCCATTAGGTTTGTAGTGTTTTCTGCAGCTCCTATGATGCCAGAGGAGGCAAGATCTCTCGAATGCTCGGAGGAGGAGGAGGAAGTATCAGGGAAGCAGTTCAGAGCGTGGACAATATGTAGCACGAGAGATTCCGTTCGATCAGAGGTTGTTTTCTGCAATTGACGTAGAGGATAAGGACTAGTTGTGCATTTGTTATGTTGCTTGCTGGGTTTGATTTTGCGTTGGTTTGCTTTCTTGGCGCCTTCCAGTTTGTTTGTGGTATATCTTTTCCTTCTCACGACAGTGCTACAAGAATTTCTTGATGTGCATACGTATTCAGAGTTGCATCCTTTCGTTTTTCAGATATTTTTCAGAGAAGGGTTTATTCCCTTTCACTAGACAAGAACTGTGCACATATCTTCCTATACCGGATATTGATATCTTAAACATGTTCATCTTGATTTAATATCGTAATAAGAAACTTGAAATGGAACTCAGAATCATATTTGAATCTTCAACCAAACATCAATATATATTTGCCCAGCTTGTAATATTTTTCTTCATTTTGAGACGTTTCCAGCCAAACACTAAGAATCCTGACGTTGCCATTCCAACCATCCTCTTTGGCTGCAATGGACCTTACGGTCTCAATGTGTTCCACGTACTTCCTGAACAAAAAAAAAATAAAAATCTACATACATTTCATAGATGTAGAATATTTCACAACATGATGTTTGGATGGATGACTTTAATCTTTATAGGTTAATTAATCTGCCGAGGCAAGAATTTGTCCTGGATGATGAAACAAACATACATCTTTTATGTTTGACTTCAATCTTCACAATTCTTCTATAAAATACTGCGTCTGGTTTGACCTAACTCATGCAAGTCATATAATGGATGCATGAACCTTATTGATGATACGCATGACTTCTGTAAACAAGATGTTTAGTTTTGGCTGAACATAGCTGCATGTGATCAAAATAAAGGGCATTCGTATAAAAAAAATTAAAGGCAATACGATCACCATCTTCAATAGAAGTTCCCTATCAGAACAAAGCGAAATGATTGGTTCGGCAACTCAGAACTGATAGCAACAAGGATTAGTTTAATTCCACAAGGGACCACTAAGAACAGGAGATAATCCCTAACGAATTGCGCCTTTTGAGCCTTGTGTCTTCTCTTTGCTAACACGTGGTAAAAACTTCTGAAAGTAATCTGATGGTGCTGAAGTATATGAACACAAGTACACAACTGTTCTTTGCTCAGTCGTCCGTGACACTGCATGGGAAAGCAACAATGCACAATTGCTGATTAAATATTCTGATAACGAAGCTTCGATGAAATTTCCGAATGTTATAAAGCAATTTTCGCCATTTCATAATCAACTCTTTCCATAGATGCATCCTTACAGCCTGGGGAGATCTTTCTTCACTAAAGTTTTGTTGATAAGAACTCGAGGGATGCCCAATAACATAAAGTGGAAGAGTTAGCCAAACAAAGATAAAGCGATGCGAATATAAGTATCAATCAACTACAAACTTATCATACTGTGATAGGGAAGCTCCAACCACTTCGAGATATAGGAATAGGACAAGCATCCATCACATGGATAATCATAGGCTGGTTTTGAACAATCACACATCTACTCTCCAAAAGTAAAACTTCACATCCACTTATCCCTCTCGACAAAATAGCAAGATTCCACT